>CAAKMY010000810.1:24095-51146 GCA_901111285.1 Corrigiola litoralis
GAGAGAGCCAAATTCAATCCCTCCCTTCCCTTCCTCCTCCATTAGCTATCCAAATGAAGGATTATTCATCCCTCCATATCCCTCCCCTCCCTTTCCCTCCATTTTCTCTTATCCAAACACACTCTAAATGAGAATCCATGCATTGCTTGCTTTAGGGGTTAGCATGTTCTATATAGAGTTTCTTCTAGATAGTTTTAACAAGAGGTGACAATGGGTTAGATATAGATTAAGTTTTTTTGGTTTAACTAAGGGTTCCACCATCGAAAATAGTGGTTAAACCCTTTCGCTGTGGGAGCTCATAAGAGGTAAATGGTTGGTCAAGAAATGTGCTCCATTTCCATGGGCAAGGATCGGATCCTTGACCACATGTTTAAGGGATGAAGTGAGCAACCACCACACAGTAGTTGGTTTGGATATGGATTGGGTGGAGATAGGAGAAACATCCATTTACAAAGTACATTATAACATCCATTCAATTTTCACAAATTTTCAGAAAAGACTATCTACTTTATTATAAAAGTATACGAACTCCTTGAAGCTAAATCTACTTTGAACTCCCTATAAGCCAAGTCAAGTTACAATGCATGCATTATTGTGCAAGCATGACTTTGTCTACTTTATAATAAAAGTATATGGTCTCTCTATATTTCAAAAAAAAAAAAAAGTATATGGTCTCTCCTAAGGCTTTCTCACCAATTTTTCACTAAGAAGCGGGTAAGTAAGTGTGCCTAAACATTATAATAATATTTCAATATTATTACTTTTCATAATTGCAAAAAAAGAGTTCATAATTATAAGGATTTTCAATACCAATAAATTAAATATTAATAGATATATTTTTAAAATAATTAATACATTTTCATATAAACAACCATAAAACTTTATATATACTAGGTTTTGACATAAATTATTAATAAACTGCGGGATATAGTTATGTAAAAAATCACGTAATATCCACCCTCTAACTAAATGAGTTGATAGAGTTATCCATACTCGAACCATTGAATTCTATGTAAATGAACATCTAGGTGAGATTGTCATTTCTAGACTCAACTCAATCAATCTATGGTTTATTAATTATGATGCATAAAAAGCCCCTAATTTTTAGTACCAATTTTTTTTTTTTTTTTTTGTAATCCATGTTCATATTATCCTTTACATAGTAAGACTTAATTTCAGCTTCCTTCATTAAAATTTAGTTCAGTTTTTTTCTACTCAAACAAAAAACCTAGTTTTTCTCGGCTCCTATCTATCATTTTCAATGAGTTGTGGTTATCCTTCGTTCTCTTTCTTATACTACTTTCAAAACAACTCTTTTGAATTAGTTTTATTTATCTTTCGTTCTCTTTGTTAAACTACTTTCAGATCAACTCGTTTCGATTAGTTCAACACTCAATTTATTGCAGCTACTTTTAATTATTTTCTGCTCTTTTCAACTCCATTCATTTCGACTTAGAGAGTTTGAGTTAATATAAACCAACGAGAACCCCACCATATTTTGACCATTCTAACATCTAAAAAGTCTAAAACCGTCAATTTAGAGTAAGCTCAACAACAAAAAGAAAAAGAAAAAGAAAAGAGGGGCAGCCACTGATATGTGTGTGAATCCTCCTCCTAAAAGGCTAAAACCCTCTCCTAAAACCCCCACCCCTTTGTCTCTTTGTCTGCCTTTTGCCTCCCCCATTTTCCTGCTGACGTGGCTGCCTCTTTCTTTTCTTGCTCAACATTTGGTACGCACTTTAATCTTGCTACCCTTTTTATGGTTTGTAATCATTTTTGCTATTGTTTACATTTTAGTTGTCCTTCAGTTAAGTATATTGATGTACTAGATGCTAGTTCAATAACATGGTTTGTGAGTAAATGAGTGTTTTCTTTTTGAGTTTTTCTATAAAGCAAATGATTTTCGAGCCATGTTTTTTTTTTTAATATATATTTTGGATGAAGTGGGGAACCCGCAACCGCTACCTTGGACGCGCATTGGGTAACTCGGGTTTAATGGGTAAAGGTGATAAGTGATTTGATGTAGTTTGTGAATGAGTGTAAGTTAGTTAGGGGTGTAAATGAGACAAGTCGAGCTCGAGTTCCACTCATCTTGCGAAGCATGAGAAATACAAGCTCAACTCGAGCTTATTAGCTTGAATACAGGAACCCCACTCGAGCTCAAGAATTTCGGTTGTTACTTGAATTCTTTCTTTTATTTGATGGTGAGAGTTACCCTTTTTTGGTTTACAGGATCATATTTACATTTTGGAAAGTACTTATCTATCATATATGTTTATGTAAAAGACAAATATCAAATTAGTCGATAGTGTAACTTTCTGTGAATTTCTCTTTTGAAGTGAGAAGAAAAAAATGGTTTCTTCATTAAGCATCATATTCTGAAATCACACTAAGACGTGTTTGTTCGTTTTTCTTCTTCAGAGAGGAATGCACCAGTGAATCAGGAGATTCAGAAATTTTAGTAGCAAAACACCATATGAACATAAGTCCAAAACTTGATGCTTGACAAGAGTGCATCTGCTTTTCGGCTGGAGAAAATAGTTCTGATGAATCAATTAAAAACCGTAAACCGTACTGGAACCTCTCTATGAGTTTTGTAGCTGCACAAGTAGCTCCCATATGCTTATCCCCCTTAATTTTGGCAGCTCTTATAGGTGAGCCCTTTATCTCTACTTAATTTTTTTTTGCTTCGAACTTGGGATTGTATTTGTCTTTCTTTTGGGTTACTCGAAAAATATTATGGTTCCTATCGGCATCTATAATGTTGTTGCTTTAGTGAAAAGAATGAGTAAATTATGGTACTTAAGTGATTGAATAGCGTGGATATTTTCAGAACTGAAGCACTAAGCCCACCGTGTAACTAACTTAGCTATACATAGTCTAGACTACCTTCTTTTTGTACTTCACCAGTATTTGAGCTGTATATAGAATTATAGATATGGGCTATCGATCTTGATGACATGATTTTTTGGGTCGTCTCGTGAGGAAATTGCTTATACTTGTTGATAATTTGTGTAGTGGCAATCACTCATCAGGACAAAAGGATGTAGCATGACAATCTGTGGAACTTTTTGGCATAAAATAAGCTTAATTTTGAAGGGTGGCCTATCAGCTTTTTCCTTTCTTTTTTTTTTCGGGTCATACAATTTGAATGGAACCTTATGTATATATTTTTAGTCCTACGGTATAGAAAATTCAAATCCTTGTTAAGATTTTGTTTGGAAGATGAATATTTTAAAAAAGAAAAAGTGTAAATGAAACGGTAATTGAAAAATGTCTTCGAATCTAGATGTCCGCAACTCTGTTTTAGTTGTAAGAAGCTGGCTTCTAGATCGATTATTAAATTGCCTCCCCCTTGTGTCTTTGCTTTCTGTTATCTGAATTTGATTGTCTTTCATGAACCTTGTGGTTTTGTCATACCTTATATGAGTTTGATTGTTTTTTTCACTGTACATGTCTTATAGATCAATTGGGTCTCGTTTTCCGGTCATTTCTTATCCCAGTACCAGAGGAAGTATCAGTAGTTGGGAAAGCCTTTTGAGTAATAATTCTAAGTGTACTCAATCTTGTCAACGAAACATACACGCTGGTGATATTCGCCCTCCTTTTCCAGGCGATGGATATTCTGTTCTTCAAGCAAGTGCTTTTCAGCATTGGTTTAAGAATTGGCAGGAGCTTAGAAAAAATAAGCTAACTGCCAGCACCTTTGGCTCTGCAATTGGGTTTTGGCCTCGAAGAAGAGTTCAGTTATGGTTGGAGAAGGTTGGAGCCATTGAGCCTTTCACTGGTAACTTGGCAACTTGCTGGAACAATATGAAAGAAGAGGAAGCACTGGAAAGGTACAAGTTAATTACTGGAAACAGTGTTTTGTTTCCTGAATTTCAGGTTCATGATAGAAAGACCTCGGAAGATGAATGGCTTGCTGCCTCCCCTGATGGGGTTGTTGAGAACATTGTTTATGATTTGCCATCTCGAGGAGTATTGGAGATAAAATGCCCCTTTTTTGGTGGTGACATGAGCAAAGCTTCCCCTTGGAAACGGATGCCGCTTTACTGTATGCCACAGGCACAAGGGCTAATGGAAATACTGGACAGGGATTGGATGGATTTTTATGTTTGGACTCCAAAAGGAAGCAGCTTGTTTAGAGTCTATAGAGATGTCGAATATTGGGATACTCTAGAGATAGCCCTGCATGATTTCTGGTGGAATCATGTGCAGCCTGCAAGGGAAGTGTATAGAAAGTCCGTTATCACACAACCTCTGACTCAATTGAGTGCTCTTAAACCAGAGCCTCGACATGAATTATGCAGTTACATTGTTTATGAAAGCAAGCGCCTCGTAGACAATTCTAAGCTACTGGTGCGTGAAATCAATGGGAAGATTGAAGACTATTGAAGTTAGTATTTGTATTATGCCCTTGATTGATAAATGCTGTTGATACGTGTTGTCAACGAAGCCAGGAAGTTGTCACGTGGTTGGTTTGAACTTTGAAGTTCAAACTTGATCACTTGATAATGTATGCTCTGGTGGGAGGTCTCTGTTGTGCTTGCTGGTTCACATTTATATGTTAATGAACCTGTAGTCGAAAGGAAATGTTATCATTAATTGTAAACTGAAGGATCACAAACAGAGACAGCTTGGTGTGATTAAGATACAGCACCCAACGCATACTTCATCGGACTTGTACTGAAGTTGTAACCAATTAGGCGGATACATGTTGGTTTCGGGGCTTAACCGTTTGATTAGAGTAAGTTTCCACCTCGCTTATGCTTATTTTAATTAGAGAGATTATTGTTCACTTAAGTAGATACTCCCTCCGTCTCACTCATTTCCCCTCATTTTCCATTTTGGGGTGTCTCATTCATTTCCTCCCATTCCTATTTTGAGCAAGAAATAACACTTAAAAATCACACGAAAGGCACCCATGTGCTTGTGGGCCCATATTTACTCTTACATATTTTTCATTCCTTAAACTTTGGTCCAAAAGCAAATGGGAGGTATTCATTGAGACGGAGGGAGTATCTTTTATGTTAGAAACAATATATCATTACTTGAGTTAGAAATAATATCTCCATATTAGATGACAAGTGTGAAAATAATTGTTATATTTGTAATAGCTTTGTGTGAGTAGTTTATCATCATAATAATCTTGCTTGTGTTATATTTCTTCTCTGGGATCTTTGCATAGTTACTACCAACACGACTAGTGAAAGTTGAGCACGCATGCATTTATGCTCAAGTTTATCCAGCTTCCAGAAATATGTATGATAAGCAAGGTAGCATAAAAACTCCTAGGTTTTGTCGTCTCCATACCAGAAACTCGGAAACATGGAAACACTTATGTTGACTTGGAATGCTAACGTAAGTCAAATTCATGCGTACTTTTAATTTCATTTGAAGAGTTGCATAGATACCTTGCAAGTATCACAGGGGGACATGATCTAATTATATAGCTGCATGTATAGTCTATTTTCCTATTTAGTTGTAGTTTTTTTTTTTTTTTGGTTAATTAAACGTTTTATTGGCTTACATACCCTTGATATTGTGAAATTCTCGTTTCCTGTCCCTGTCCCAGCACCTGTTTCAATTCCTGATACCATGCAATCTGGACGATAAGTATCAACCAATTGTCAGTTATGTCACTTAAGGGCTAGCTGATTCTTCCAACGGTTTCATGACGATATCACATGAATCATAGTTAGGATTTTGTTCATTAAAGTTATGTTCCATCAAACTGCGCCTTCAAGGTGCAGCTTCCCCTACCATGAAAATATTGAAATACTATAGATTTATCCTTGTGCCTCACTGAGGTCCTGCTCAGGATGGATAAGTGATTCAGTGGCTAGATGTACATACTGCTGTGATTCCTGCAAAATCCTTTGATTGGATGGGGCATTTAATTGTTTGCCACTTCAGAACCTGTTAATAAGTAAATGCACATTTAGTAAGCATAATATAACAGTATGATTGTAATCCTACCTGCTTTTATGTAAAGCAGGCTTAAATGTTGGTTTTTACTCATGATGTCTATTTTGTCGTCCAATTATGAAGAAAAGTTAAACAGATCTAATGTGAATAACTAGCACTTAGTACATATATTGCTTATAAAACAAGTGAGAGCATGTAGTAACTAAAATTTATGTACAAGTCGCCAAATCTATTAAATAATGTGCTAGAGATTTATAATTTTTTCTGCTCATGACCGAGTTTATTTTGTGTTCTTATCAGCGCATACTGTGAGCCAGGTTCTGACAATGCTGAGTTTGGTAGACTGAGTTATTAAAAGCGAAATTTTGAATATGGTGAGCTTTTCCTCTGCATTCTTAAGTCCAAAATATTGACTTTTTTTCAAATTTCTTTAGCTGCATTAGCTTTAGGTTTTTGAACTGTTTCTATTGAATTTTATAAAAATCTGAACATCATTCTATACCTGAATTGTATGGTGTAATTATCTCTTGTCCTTTGGATATTCAATTTACTTGGAGTTTGGACTTTGCAATATTGCACAAGACAAAATTTTCTTGCTTTGGTTTTGAATGAGACCAGTAGCCAGATATATTCAATCCATTTCTTGATGCATGTTCTCTTGGATTTTTCCTAGTTAAGTCCCTTGCTGCAATTGTTGCTGTTTTGTTAATCTTGATTAGTCTCCATGCTTATTTCCTTCATCTATTAGTAAGTTGGTTAGTAAACCGAGAAATCGGGATGTATCCTCAAGATGACTTGAAATCTAGAAGATACCCTTTTTTAAAGTTTACGAACTTGGAACATTACAACGTCAATCTAAACCTGTTTACATGCTGTGTATACATTTGATGATCTTCACCAGATCACTTCCTTCAGGTATAACTTGTACTGGTATCAGATAATAAATTGGCACCGTTCTCAGCAGGGGTGGAGGTAGAAGGGTGCAAGGGGTAACCGTTGGTACGCCAATTCTTTTTTAAAGATGGTAGAAAAAAGGTAGAAAATGGTAGAAAAGAGGTAGAAAATAGTAGAAAGGGCAGAACATTATATGAAAATGGTAGAATCGCAACCGCCAAATTTTCAATCTTAAATCTGCTATTGGTTCTTACCCTCGAAGGCTGTTAATATGACTGCTATTTTTTGTTACACTTCTAGGTTCTTGTCTCAATGCTTGTGGAGGGTAGTAATTCCTTGGTCTTTCCTGCGCTTGATGGAGGGGAGGACGGCAGGAACACTGTCAGCAGATCTGTTGAAGCTAAGAAATATCCTGTTGGACACTAGTCCTTCATTGTTTTCTGAGGGAAAGGATTTTTGATCATTAGCAGCAGGTGACCTTCATTATCACCTGCCAAAGTTACTATGTTACTTCAGGTACACTAAGGTCCTGTTTGTAACTCGTTTTGGTTCAGGAATTTGATTTATAGGACTGCTGTTCGTAGGAGTACTATGTGTATATATAACTTCAGTTAACTATACATTATGGGGTTGCTCAAGATTCCATCTAATCCAGTCCTTATGTTACTGTCGTTCTAAGTCGGCAAATCAGTATTGCTTCATGAAAATTAATTTTGAATGTATTTTTGCTATGGAATTTGTAATGGGATTATGGAGGTAATTCATCTCCGTTGTTGATGATGTATATTTCTTACAATTTGGTTTATATTCCATTGCTACGTTTTTTTGTGATCAGTATTGCAACTTTATTAAGCAAGCAAAAACAAGAACTTCAATGAGCCAACAAACTGACGGCAATGTAGTTGAAAGAAATAATAATACGAAAAACTCTCTATAAACCAAGTGCCTTTTGACCGTACTCCATTCTTGCTTGAGTGTCCGCGATCTCGTTCCCTTTATGACAAATTAATGTGGCGCAAACGGAGGCAGAAGAGGAGTGGCGTAGCACCAATTTTCCTGTGAAAATATCATCCCTGCGCAACGGAGGCAAGTGGGAGTGATATCATTTGGCAGAAAAAAAAAAGGGGGGGGGGGGGTCAGAAACCCATAGAGAGAAATACCGTATGACCCAGGAATATTAGTCGTTTTGACCCCACTTAACACAAATAAAATTAGCAGACTAAAATTAAGGGATGAAGTTGCTCCCAGGGGTAGGAAACAACTGTACCATACAAGAAATGGTGGTACAATGGGATCGATTGGCATGCAAGTATGTACACACCTTTGCATAAAACTCCTTGAAAGTTTACCTGCTAATTGAGCTAGAAATCGCTATTATTTGTTTTCACTTTTCATGCTGGCGTAACTTCCAGATCCAGCTAAAAGCATTATAATTGTGCTTTTGCGTGGAATTTCTTTATTAACGCAGTTCGTAAAAGAATATAGAAACGCTAGACCGAGCAAAGGAATACCAGAAATATTAGCGTTGCCTAGTGGTACAAGGGGTTTTAGAATATTGATTTAAAGGGCATACTGATATTCAACGTAACAAAGAATACAATTGCAACTGCTTTTGAGGATAGAAGAGAAAACCATACGATAAAGGAAACGTACTTTGCTGCAAGAAAATGATCCTAACAAACAACAAAAAGGTCTTTCTGCAGCAAAGAATATTCTAACTTTGCTTGCCCAGAACCACGTACACTAGCCCTATTGTCAACCTAAGAACGCCTCAAACTCTTGCCAAGGAATTACCTTCAGCTATAAACAGTCCTGAACTGCTATGAATTTCACAATATCCCCCATCTTTGTTGTAAACCCTTAAATCAATACATAGCCCGATCTGAAAGGGTAGTGTCCGATTGATGGAAGGTTTGCTTAAACAAGTGAGGTACCTGTAGAATATCTGCCACTATTACAGTAATCATTTATCCAGGGGGTAAATGTTATATTTTGTTTGAGGTCATCGCTTATAGAATCTGATTACTGTTACTGCATAATAACCTCTGCTTCTGTCAGGTCAAAATTTAGTGGAAAAGAAGAAACTAGCAGCATACGAGAAGGGAGAACACCGCCGACACCACCGCAAAGAACTTCATCCTTCAAAGGAGGTAAAAGAATGCAAAACAAAAAATGGTTAGGGAGTCGAGTAAAAACATAATGTTTTTCACTTGTGTTGTTGTGCAAACCGCTGAACAACCAAAAACAGGGAGGAAATCATCACCTAATATTGAATCATCTAATGATGTATGCAGAGAAGAAACAGAAGTGGTTCAAGAGACAGTTTTCTCGCCAAATGAGCTTCAACCAGCCTACTGAAGAAGCTGAATATGCTGCAGCAATTGCAGCGGCCGCATTTGCCATTGCTTCCCTTGAACCAGAGATAAATGATCGAAGAACACCAGAAGCACGACGAGAACCCTCACTGCCAAGAACCAGAACTGGAACAAGAGACATCCCTGGGGTAACAACAGAACTTGGTGGAGCACTGACAAGTTATGAAGGTAAAATTTTGCAGTTTATAATATCATGATAAATAAAATATGTTGTAATCAACCCTAAACGCCCCGGGTACCTGCACGTGATTAATCAACTTAATGTCCTATTGTCAGATGAACATAATGACGAAACTTATGCATTTGTGCCTGAGAAAACTATCCATCCAGTGCCATCAGTAAAGAAGAATCCAAATGCGTCAAGGAAGAGGCTAACTTTTGCTGATGAGTTGGCCGAAGACACGATTAAACCTACCATTGGCAGGATTCCAACTTTCGGTGACGAACAATTGGAGGATGCAAGAATGAAACCCTTCTCCACACCCACCTTTGCGCGGACACCAACTTTCGATGAAGAACAATTGGAGGATGCGCAAAGAATGAAACCCATCTCCACACCCTCCTTTGGGAGGACCCCAACTGTAAAAAGAATTTCAACTTTTGGCGAAGAAAGAATGGAAGATAACAAAAGAACAAAACCACCAAAAAGTCCATCTCGGCAATCCATTTTACCACCCCCCATTCCTCCTCCACCAGCTATTCCGCCACTTAACATACATCCTGCAGCTCCACCAAACAAAGCACAAAGACCCCGGGGCCAGGAAACAGATGCAGATGCTTGGGAGAGAGACGAGATGACTAAAATCAAAGAAAGGTAGCTACCAAACTTCAACATCTACCGTTCCACATACATGTGACCAAGAAATATTATATACCTGCATTAACGTCAAAATATCTAGGGATTGATGGTCTCTGAAGCAGATAGATTCTAATAGTTGATACCTATGCAGATATCAGAAACTGAATGCAACAATTCTGGAATGGGAAGACACGAAGAAGAAGAAAGCCCGGCGTAAATTGGAGAAGACAGAGGTTCGCATTATATCTAACCAGGACTCCGCTTGTCATAAAATTCAGAAAGCTTTTCTAACAATGACCTGCTCACAAGAATCGCAGAGTGAACCAGAGAAAAGGAGGGCCAAAGCTATCCACAATTACCAAATTGAGATGGAACGAATTAAACAAATAGCTGATGGAGCAAGGGCACAGGCAAAAGACAAACAGAGAAATGAAGAGTTGAAGGTGAAGGAGAAGGCTAACAAGTACAGAACAACAGGAGAACCTCCTCTGCCGCCAATGTGCCTTTGTTTGTAAAGAGGACAAAGCAAATGACATCAACAAATTTCCAGACAAGAGCAAAAGTGAAAGTCTTTAGCACCTCTCCGACATTACGAATCAATAGTGTCAGAATGAAGGATGTCTTTTCCCATTCTTTTTCGTTTATAGAAGAATTATAAAAGGGGAATCAGTCAGTAAACCAGAATTTATTTATCTGTAAATAGATTCATAAACTGCTTTGCAGACAGGTCAGTTATGAGATGTGAAAGCTGTACATATTAAATCCCAGTAACATAAATGCAAACGGAACTCAATTGTCTCACGGATATTCATAGCGCTGGACCTAAGAAATTTTATTCACGGAAAGTAAAGGGAAAACGCAGTTAAACCTTCATCAGAAGTCATTTTATCTGTCTTCACGAAGTCATATAATTTAAACCCATGAACATGAAGTCAGAAATTAAATTATGATATCCCAAATATATGATCCAGCAGCATTAAAAAGTAACAACGAATGGCATGAAAGTAGAGGTCGCTACCATGGAAGTAGTAAAATTCTAAACCCTGTATTATTCAAGAAAACTACATCTATTATGCAGAGGCAAAAGCAATGCAAATTGGGATACTAACAAGATCAGCAAGAATACGTAAAAGTTATGAACCAAAAAGAGTGGCTTTTTTTGTGGCTTTACTTTGATAATGGTAAGTTAAGACAAATCAATTAAAGAAGGGAAAAAGGATGTCCCTTCGAAAATCAAAAAAGTACCTTAGTCTCTCTATCATGCCTAAAACTGCTAATGGCAGCAAGTCCAGAAGAGCCACAATTAATTTGCACATTAATTAGAGGGTGAAACTGGAAAATGCTTCTAGAACTAGTTGCTTTGCCGAGAAGACTCTTTTAGGCTATAGAAAAACTTGAGGGATATGTAAATAACTATCCAAAATCCAGTTGATTCAGGGTGAAATGCTACAGATTTAGCCTCTTCAGTAAACAAAAAAGAACGTCCATGTCAGTATGTTTGTTTCGAGCTGTATTAAATTATTAATTCAACATCCGAACTATTTTGTTAGATATAAGAACCAATGTAAGCAACTTTTTCGGCATCAAATAAGCCAATTGAGGGTGAAGAACTGAGACTAGTTCAAGGCAGTTTTTACCATCAGCAGAATAGCTTGTGATATAGAACAAAGAATAGGGAAATAAGAGAATACCTTCAATACATAATCTCTTTGAAAAAGAAGTCTCTAGTGTCCGACCACCAAATCGAGCTCATTACTGGCAAAGCTGCTAAAATAATCAAGCACGGGTTGAATGCATTAAAAACACTAAATTTTGGTTTATAAAATCACATATTCTAAGTGGTTCCGGTGTTATCTAATTTTTTCAAGTATTTGGACCCTGTGTATCCAGCCCCGTTTTTGCCGAAGCAATCCAGGTATGCTTAGGCATCTATTGTAAAGCTTGGCATCATCTGGAAATATGACAAATATGTGCAACGAGTCTCAGTAGCACAATCTGCAAACTGTGAAAATTGTTTACTTGGCCTGGTAAATTTTCTAGTATTCCCTCCAGTTGTGAAGTTGACTCTAGCATAATGGAGTGGATCCAGAACTAATGATGTAAATACTTTAGCAGAAAGTAAGAAGGGTATTTATCACAACAAAGTCCACTATATCAGTACCACAAATGGTAAAGTAAATCACTCTGAGCCTTGAAGACTCGAAACCATCATCACAATGTTCCATTGAACAATGTATTACAATTTGAAGAAGCAAGCGCTGGCTCTCAATCCCACATACATAAAAAAAAATACAAAAATGGCAAACCAAACCTCAGCTGGCAATTTCTCTCAATAACCAATCCAAAGTAGGGTATGCAAAATACAATACCAAAAAAGACGGCAAAGCTAGTAGTAGGCTGACCAGCAAGTACAGGATCAAGATGGTTAAACTTCCTGGAATTATGAGGAATATAATCACCAAGAAAATAATAACCAATGGCAATTTAGCCGCAAAGTGAATGAAATAATCAAGGGACTTGTGAAGTAAGAATTGAGGTCTTTCCACATTGATATAACCAGTGACCTGATTATCATCAAGGTTGGTCCCCAACCTCCGTCGAAATGGAGTATATTCAGCCCTCCTGAGACTGTGATCGCTGGCAGAAGAGCCAAGAAGCGAGCTTAATCTTGGAGAGAAGACTGACTGACTATCATTGCGTAGTGGCGTTGAAGACTTTGCCCGTTCTCCATTCAAGCTCTCTATCATCCAAAGAATAAAGTAGTTCTTTCGGGGAAACTTAAGATTTCCTCTATAGACCCAGCGAAATGATAGCAAGTTGCACCACGGGCACGAGACAAAAAATGGGAGCTTAATCTTCTGGGCAGGCAATTTCAAGACAGACCATTGAAGCCCAAGAACACAATTTTGGCAGAGGGAGTGGCCACACCATAAAACATAAGGCACGTTCTCAACAATATTAAACGATTCCCAGCATATTGGGCATTCTAGTCCTTCCTCGCTGCTGGAACTTGACCCAGCATCGTCGTCTGACAACTCAGTGCAACACAGATTCGGTTCAGTAGAGACCTTCCGGAGCCGGAGATTAGGTATAGTATTTGGAAAACTCCACATTCTAGTCAACACAAATTTTTTAGTTAGAACAATACCTCAAACTACTGCTGAAGCACTAAACAGGAATAGTTCAACATATAACCTATGTCACATAGACTCTTTCATTCAACTCAAATGCTACAGATATACACTGAAAAAGACCCTAGAGGTACACCACTATAACTAAGGCAACAAAAATCCGGCAACTTTTGGAAGTGACCAAGTGAAACATCATGACATGGACCCATGTCAAATCTTTGTAACTAAGACCACTTAATAATCAAATGCTAACCAAGGAAGTCTTGGCCAACTGATAACGACGAAGAAATTGCTGACTGTTAAGTCACGGATTCAAATCTGCCTCCCCTATTCATAAAATCAATGCATTGACCTTTATGCCTCAATATGGAGCCCTTCCCCCTCCCCCCAAGCAAACAAAAACATATCAATGTCGAATGCGCTTTCTGGGATCAACTTGAAATGAAACTATTCTAAGGGATACACCTACAAAAAGTTTCATATAAGTAAAATCTAATAAAAAACTGACCTCAAAAATCCATGAAAATCAAACTTCTTGTCTAGATGCTTCACAACTTTGATTATGTGATTTGTAAAAGTGTATCTGAGAAATAAAGAACATACTGTAGTAAGCAAAATCAACTTCCAAGAAGCTCAAATCACAAACTAAAAACTCCACAGCTTGTAACATATTCAATCCATCAATCCAATCATCATCCTAGTTGATCTTACAAATATAACTTAGCATATCCTACAAATGAAACCTTCTCTAGACCTTCACATAAAACCTCCAACATTCACATCACTTCTTAATATCCATTCTAACACATAGTACAAGTCTTATAGTCCAAATGCTAAGATTTCAACGAAATCAACAATACACCTGGCAAATACCAATATACCATATACTATAAACATGCAAATAATGAACCCAAAAAAATACCCATCAAGCTAAAAATGTAAAAAGTTACTAATCATTATGATCAAAGGGTAACATCTTCGTCAAAAAATTATTCACAGAATTGTAAGATGGAAAATAAATGATGATAAATAAAGTGGTAAAAAGATGCATTATTGATTAATATTATTATTACCGTGAGATATTTGTGTGATTAAATAGTGAAGAAGAGAGGAAACACAAAGGAGAAAAAAACGAATGAAATAAATGTGGTGTTTTTTTCTGTGTTTGTGTTTGTCTCAGCTTCTTCCTGGGAAAATAAACGAACTTTTGAATCTTGGAATTTAGTTTGGTTTGGTTCCGGTTTGTTTACCTAACTCGGACCGGTATTATATCCTGGAAACCGGGATTGGCCACCTTTGTACGTTAATGTTTTGTCGCGGCACATTTTAGGGGCAAACATGGAAAAAAAAAGCAATAAAAGGGGTTTTTCCTTTTTCTTTATAGCTTTTTTGATTGAGAAAGAGTTTTTCTTTTTTGATTGACAAAAGTTTTTTCTATTTTTGATGGGGAGAGGACTGATATTCCTATTAGGGTTGGAAAAAATCTGTATTTATTTTAGGCTTGATTTTGACTTGTTTTTACTAAATAATGTCCGTTTAAAAGAAAAAAAATAACCATTTTCAAAATACATTTTGGAAATCAATTAATAGATAGTAATTTGACATCTTTTATCTGAATATTAAATTAAGTTGATTTATCTATTGCCATTATTTCTTAATAAAAGTTGTCACGCTTGTGTGTTTATATAGTGAGTTTTGACATGTTAGATTAACTACTCCACGGAAGAAAGTCAGTCCTGCAATAAATATTTAGTCACCTTCGCCCCTTGATTTAATCAAGGTTAATGTAGACTCCCATGTTAATGGAAAAAGGTTGGATTGGACTTGCAGTAATTTGTCGGGTTTGCAGTCGTGAAAAGGAAAGCATCCACAAGTAGCTGAATGTCAAGCAGTTCTCTTTGGCTTGAAAATTGCTAAAACAATATAATTTGGCTCGAGTTACAATAGTCAATAGAGTCTGATTACTTGAATCTTATTCCTTGTATTCGCAATTCTCTTTTCCTTTATAGTGAGTTTGGTATTATTTTAGACAATATTGCTTTTTTAAGTAAGTCTTTTGATGTATTAGAGTGATCACATGTAAAAAGGGATGACAATTATGTTGTGCATCACCTTACTAGAGCCTATTGGTATTGAGCAAAGGTGGGAAAGGTTTAGTCCTTTAGAAATTTCTGCATATGTATTAATGGACAAGCTAGCTCTCTTTATAATACACTACATACTCTCTTTTATTTCAAAAAGATTGATGAAAAAAGATGATTTAGATAAAATTCACAGTATTGTAGTTCAAACTTTTTTCAATATTGATATTTATTTAATTTGCATCTAAAAAGGAGGTTGCAGTTGATCGTATTTAATTCCTATTTGCGATAGTATAATGTATTTATACATAGAGTTTTTTAACATAGCATTATTTTAAGGGTTTCTATAATTAAACGTTTCACGGAAAGCCCCAAAAAGGTTTGATTCCCCAAACCCTACACATGAATAAACAAAATCTTATCCATCATAATTCAATTATAGCGACATAAAGTACCATGCTGCCCTGTATCACTTGTTAGTTGTTTGTCACTTTTGCTTTGCGTTTCTTGAACACAATAGCATAAACATGATAGCATCACTGATCAGATAAAGTAAGCTAGCAATCAAACTTCTAAAACTTTCCATGTTCAAGGCCATAATTAACACTGGCTTGCTTTCATCATACACAAGTACAACACACCCAAGTACTACAAGCTAGCTAGCTACGGAGTACTTATTTCTTGAACGTAACAAAGATGGTGTACTGCGTACTGATCAACATTAAATTACAACAACGTAAATACAACTCAAAGTATAAACCCAGCGAATTCTTCCATTCTAATTAGTAGAATTGAATTCGGCAAGGGAAACTTTTTTTAGGCAGATAAATAGATGATCAGGTACGTACAAACACCAAATTAAATACATGAAAGCAAACATTAGTACGACTATACTTCTTAGCTGCGCTCCAAAGCCTCCAAGTTCAATAAAAGGTGATGATCATATCACTTGAAGAATCCTTTAGCCATGTTGACTAAATCTGCAGCGCCACCACCACCACCACTGGACTTCTCCTCTTTAGCGGGCTCAGCGGCGGCAGGAGCGGTGGTTGAGTCATCAGCATGGTACTTGTGGAGGTAACCCTCAGCCTTCTCAACATACTGTCCAACGCCTTCCTTGTCATCTAGCTTGCCATAACTCTTAACAGCTTCCAGGATATCTTCAGCAGCTCCAGCAACCTTAGCCTTGTCTATCGTCTTGTCACCCTCCTTGCCAAAACTTGACTGAGCAGCCTCTGCTACTATCTTGGCGCTTGACAGTAGGTCAGAAGTAGATGTTGGTGCATGGTGGCCTGACTTAGGAGCTTCTTCTGCCATTATTTTGGGTTAAGAGAGATGTTGGAAATAATTTAGAAGTTTGGTAAGATGGTATTGGTCAGTCAGGGTGTAGGAAATGGGCACTTTAAAGGATTAAAGGGTCTATGGCTACTTGTCTAGTGGATGAACTATTGAGATGTTTTCAACAAAGTTGTGGTGGAGTTCAATCTTGGGTCCATGAGATATCTATTATTTATGTCGTTGCCGACACCTCCAAAACGAAAATAAATTGAGTAGAGCAGTTCATTTAGTGCAGCGACGCGTGTAGCTGTAGATGTTATTGTTCCGTGAGCGGTTTTTATTTTCTTTTTGGGAAATCAACTACTCTTATAGTTGTCAATTTGTCACATTGAGTAGTTGATGGACAAAATGTTTTTTCATAGCTATTAAGCATAAATCATCTACAAGCAAGACAAAGTGGTGATTTTTCACTTGCAAAAGAAGTTTAAAATTGTTATTCTACATATCAAAGAAAGGTGATATAGACACATAAATATGTTTGCCCCACTACTTATAAATGATTTCATCCATAAACGACTCTAAATGTATCACATATCCACATCTCATAGCTGATGTTGTGGGACATGGGATATGAAAAACTTGAACGTTAAGACGATAATAATTTGTGTCCTCACATCGTTAATGAATATTTATCATCTAATGGGATCTTCATTTCAGAGTTTCTTGGGTTAAACAATGATATCAATCATCAAGACCGTTTCTCAATGTATGGTTCAACTCCCCCCCCCCCAACCAAAAAAAAGGGATTCGCTAACCGCCACGTCCCACTAGGCGTTTAGACTACACAATTATCACAACCACCACTGTCAATCTGCCGTATACAAACAACCTCATTGTCAATATTGCCACCACTAGCAATCAATCATGATGGTGGTGGTTGTGGTTGGTATATACGACAGACATTGTAGTTGAGTTGGTTGTTAATGAAGGTGGTTGTGGTGGCGAAATTTCTGAGGATGAGACAAGTTCCACTTTTTGGGTGTGGGTATAATTTGGAGTGCAATTTTCTTTTCCAATTGATGTTACATACTCACATCCCATATTTCATATGGACTTCAATTGTTGACATACATCAACTTCTGATTCATGTATGTCAAAATCACATTTAGTAATATGTGCATTTGTGCATAGTTAATGTGCAGTGGCACATGATAAGGACATAGAACATGTGATAAGACACACTTTTGGGGTAGAGGATTCCTATTGATATGATTGAGGGTTAAATGCTATAAACCAATCAAATTAATCAAGGAAAAGGAGTACGTTGTCATTCCCTCTCTCTTATTGATTCCATTATATTTCCCCTTACTCAGTTGAACTAAGCACCACCTTCATTGAAGTTGTTCAAGTTCCACCGTGGATGTCATGAGAGCACAAGATAGGGTCATAAGAGCATTAGTCATACAACATTTATAATAGATCTCAAAATCACATAAATACATATCAAACAAAATCAAAACTAACTCAACACCAACAAACTGTGGATCATTGTAAAGTAGAAAACCATTGGACTTTCAAAAATCTAAATTGAAAATAAAATTGAAACCCAAAGGTCGAACCAGTCATGCACCATTGTATCATATGCTATATTTCATCTCAAAAGTTCAAAGAAATTTGGGCGTTTGTCAAATTGGTTGTGCCATAGGTCCATATGGTTCATCCATACAATGACAATTAGTGAATATCATGCCGAATGCCTAGTAATTCAATACAATAAATCATAGGGGAAAAAATCATCAAATGGCGTCTAAGGCTTCTTCATAATTTCTTGAGCCATTTTAATATACTCTCCATATCCTCCACCACTATCACTTCCATGCTCACTACCTTTGTTATCATGTTTATTCATCAACCCTTGAGCCATTTTCACGTATTCCCCATATCCACCACCACCATCACCACTAGCATGTCCATGACCATGTCCTTCTTGACCGCCATGATTGCCATCATCTTTCTTATGAGATTCTTGATTAACTTTAACATTTTCCCCGCCATGACTTGAGTGCCCATGGCCACTTTCTTGATCATTTTTGTTCATTAACCCTTGAGCCATTTTTACGTAATCCCCATAACCACCACCATGCCCATGTTCCTTTTTACCCTCTACATTATGTGCCTCACCATGGGCACCAGCCCCAACTTTGTGTGCCGCGGCGCTATCTCCTTGAGACGAAGAGTGGGGGGAACTGTGGCTGTGTAGATATTCCTCAGCCTTGCCAAGGATCTTGCCGTAAGTACTCTTGTCGTCGGCTTTTCCATAGTGACTTGTGGCTCCTAGAAGATCAGCTGCGGCGTCCATGACTTGGTTCTTATCAATCTTCTCGTTCTCACTGCTTGTGAGGGCAGATTTCGCCGCGTCTATTACCACCTTTGCGCTCGATATAACTTCTGCTTTAGAGGGTGGATTGGTGTTGGAAGTTCTATTGTGTTCATCCATTGGAGAAGATAAATTTTGAGATAGATGTTTCGGATTATTGTATCAATCGATCCTTTTTGTCTTCTTAGAGGATGGAATTTGACTAGAAAAATGGAGTATATAGTCAATTCCTAATTTCCTATGACAAAAAAGGGTGACCAAAGAGAGATTTTAGGGAATAAGTGTATTATTAGATTTTTTTTACTAATCTTAACAAATCTCTAATTGCAAGACAAGTTGGCAACTTTTACCTCTCATTTCCTATTTCTTTTGCTAGACTATGGTTGAAATTACTCAAAGAAATGTCCTTTTTCCTATAAAAGTTAAGGGGTAACTCTTTATTTGGACCAATCTATATTATAAAAGTAACAAGAATATGCTTCAATTTGGCTTATACTCCCAATTAGAAGTGGGCACGTGTCAGATCGTGTTGAGCAATGGGGCCTAAGTCGGTTCAACCCTGAGCCTAGCAAACTTGCACACCCTTAGACTAGTCATTGGCAATATTCATTTTGGGTAGAATGTTGTCAATACTCACGTGTGAAACACAAAAAAAATAAAAAAAATCAAGAAATTCACACAACATTTATCTTATAAATGTTGCAATGGGACACAATGAGAACCATACAACAAGTTGTATGTACAACAAAGGACAAAACATAATCAATAAAAAGTTGAATGTATGAGTGTTATAGTGTTACGAATGACTTTGGCTTTAGTGTCGAACAAGGCAGACGATTTTGGACTTTTTCTAATTGGGGTAGGTCTATCCATAAACTGATTATGGGTCAGGCGATTGAGTTTGGATGTAAGGAGCGAACAAGACGGGTTGATTCGGGCTGTACTGGGCCAATATAAGATTAGGTCTATTTTTACCATTTTATGTTTTATGGTTTTTTTTCTTGTCTTGTGGAAATGATCTTGCTTTATTTATTGTGAAAAAAAAATGTGGGAAGACTGTATCGAGTCTTATCTCCTCCCCTTGATTGAAGCTAAGTCTAACAAGAACATTGGCTACTTTGGTCCCATCTATCTCTATGTTACACAACAAACTAATCTCCCTAACTTTATTGAACAAGCTAAGTATCTAGTCCTAACACCTTACAAATGCATAGCAATTAGAAATAAGAAGCTCATAGCAGAAAAGAGGGGCAGCAGATCAGATCAAATCAAAACACAAGCTTTACATGGCTATTAGCTAGATTAATTAAATCAGTGTACATTGTTACATAATCAATAAAACAGTAGTACAATCGCATAGAATCAAAAGTCATACATCAACCACATCATTCTACACCATCAAATCAAATTACAAATCCAAAAAAATAAAAACGAACTTAATCAAATTCAGGTCAATGTTTCTTCATTAATCCTTGAGCCAACTTGATATAATCCCCAGCACCACCAGACTTTCCGTGTCCACCATCATCATCTTTCTTCAAAAACCCTTGTGCCAACTTTATGTAATCTCCAGCACCACCACCAGATTTCCCATGCTTACCATCACCCTCATGATCATCTTTCTTCATAAACCCTTGGGCCAACTTGATATACTCCCCATACCCACCACTACCACCACCGCTACCGCTACCGCTACTCGAATGTCCATGTTTACCTTCACCACCATGATCATCTTTCTTCATGAACCCTTGAGCCAGCTTCACATACTCCCCGTACCCACCACTACCACCGCTACTCGAGTGCCCTTGACCTTGACCTTGACCTTGCCCATGCTTACCTTCACCACCCTCGTGGGACCCACCATGACCACCAGTATTGGTGGTGTGTGAGGCGGAGTTTGTGGTGGTGGTGGTAGAGGAGTGGCCGTACTGGTGGAGGTAAGTCTCAGCCTTGTCAACGTACTTACCAAAGCTCTTCTCCTCGAGCTTGCCATAATGTTTGGCTGCTCCTAGGAAGTCTGCAGCTGCACCAGCGACTTTGGGCTTGTCTATCTTGTCATTTTCGTGGGAAAATGCGGATTTTGCAGCGTCTGCTAGGACTTTGGCGCTAGACATGAGGTCTGCGTTGGAGGTGGTTTTGGCTGGCTTGCCTTTTGTGTATGATTCTTCCATGGTTGAGATCTGAAATGGATGAGATTGAGAGAAGAGGAGAAATGACGAGTTTTACAAGTTGGTTGAGTTGACCGCTTTGTAAATGCGATTTTTAGGACTTTAGGAGGAGGTTGAGGTTTTAATAGTGAAAGGTGATGCATGGGTGCATCATTACGCGGCCACCATACATACGCGGCACAAGAGGTTCGAGGAAGTCGTGGGCAAAGACTTCTCAAGTGGGTTTGGTTTTGGTACGTTGGATGTCGTGTGAATGGTTGGTGGCTAAAGAACGAGGAGAAGGCTTTGTGACTACTGCTTGGAATTTTTGAAACACCATTTCGTCAAATCTTTAAGAAAGATTTAAACTAGTTTTTCTATTTGAAGTGATCATTTTGATTATTATGTTAATAAATAATTAGTTTAATTTAATTAGTGATTAATTTAAACTATAAAATTAAAATTAGATCTTCTCTTTAATAATAAGCTACAAGGAAAACTATAGGGCGTCATCAATTGGTACCGAATTTGGGTGTCATCCTCTCACATGTAGTATTATAATGCTTGGTGGACCTCATCAATAGAGGAGGATTATAATAATACACTGTGAAAAAGGTACCTTCCGAATTCGGTATTTTTCAGTGGTGCATCTTATCTACCAAACTGCAATGAAATGATAAGATCATTTTTAGCCTAAAATTATTATACTTCATATAAAGTTGTAGATTAATAATAATAATAATAATAATAATAATAATAATTCTAATAACATGGTTAAAATGCTTACCAAAAAAGTAACATGATTAAGATATGTAAGTAAAAATTGTTTGAGGTATCTCTTGTTCTCGCATGAAAGGAAATCTAAACAAAAGGAAAAAAAATTGAAATCTATAAGTATTTGTTTGTTGGGATCTTTCACAAGATATACAACTTATTGTTTCGGAAAATTCACAAGATATCCTTACTCTTTTATTTTGTTCTGATGGTACTCTTAAACTTTGACTATAATTCACAAGATATTCAAAGATAATATTCACTTAACTTTCCATCTAAATTTAACTTTTCACTTAACTTTTAGTCATAAATTGAAACGAAACTAGTATCATTCCTTTGGTATCTCTTGTCAAAGTATATGTGACAATATGCATTATTTAAGTAAATTGTTCACTTATATTAAGAGTTGACAATCATGTGGGTTGGGTCCGGTCATCTTGGCTTTGGTCATGTCAGATTCGAGTCCAATTGGGTCATGACAACCTTCAGTTCGGGTTATATCGGACCACTTGTTCTTTCAGTTTAATTTAGGTGAGGGTCCATTCAGCTCTGCTTTGAGTCAAATCAACCTGGACCGATCCTTACCCAACTTGAAAGAATAAACGACCCGACTCGACCTTAACACGATATGATCCAAATCGAACACAAAAAGAAGGTTGTCATGATTCGAGGGGACCTGACTCCTAGATGACCCAACCTACCCGTTTGTCAACTTTATATATCAGTATATGAATCCTGAAATGACATGATATATAATTTCAAAGAAAATCTACGTTATGTTTTTTGAATTGTTTTCTTTGTAGTAGAAGACGTTTAGATTAAAAATAAAAAAGGTTTGAGATTCTATGATTTCAAGATTATTAAAAAAATAATATAAATTGAAAAATAGTGAATATCACGTACAATTTGACAAGAAATGGTATGTGAGTGGTACTAGATTTGGTAGGAGTAAAAATTAAGTGGAAGCTAGACTGAGATGAAAGTAAATTGAAAGTTAAATTTTGGCTATCTCGTGAATTATAACCAAAGTTCAAAGAAACCTCGTTAAAAGGAAAAAAAAAAAAAAAATACGATGTGATATCGTACATAACTATGATGGCTGAATATCTACAAAGTTTTAGTGTTTGGTTTGTTGTTTGGTGACCTTGAGTTCCCAAATTCAAACCCCACTAGGGGGCTCTTGGAAGGTCTTCTCCCTTGTCCCCCTTCCTTTCAAGAGTCTGGTCTTTGTACACCAGATCAGCCCGAGATGGGCCCGACCCGATGAAGGCCCTCCTTACCTATCTCAAAAAAAAAAAAAAGCCCAAATATATTGTCCCTTCTTATTTTGTTTTTGTCTCAATGCATGGTTGTTTTTGGGTGTACCAAAAGTGAAAAGTACTATAGACGATTATTTTTGTTCATTTTAACGAAATAGCACGAAGTATGACAACACCATAGAACGACTGTGTCAATTATCAAATAAGAGGAAGATAACAACTGATTAATAATGTCGTCACTATAGAGACATTGTAACATGAATATGTGTCCATATCAGTTATATAAATGGAGGAGATCAGCCAGTCATGTAAAGTACAACTGCAAATGCCAAGACCAAATCCCACATCAAATAAAACTTGTTCAAATGGCTGAAAAGGAAAACAGGGGTACACCCCAGAGGAGTGATCACTGAGAACACAAGCTGAATTAGCTATGTTGCAGTCTTAAGCTAGTACTAGTATAACTGGCTAATTACATTTTGTGTTCTCAGGTCACCCCTTTGGGGCATATCCTGTTCCTCTATTATCATCGCTGAGTTTAAGTTTACTTACGAAAATGTATGTTTGGGAGTTTCATCATGGCACCACCGAGGCACCGAAATCATAGTGCTAGAAGTATTAGCTTATATGTTAGGGAAGATATAAATCTTCTTAATGCTTCCAGCATTGTGTAATTGGTGCGTTTCCCTTTTATCGTGTACGGAGTATTCGATATTGGCTATGAGTTATGAGCTAAACATGAGCCATCGGTTTAGCACTTTTTTTATGGGGCAAAGGTTAAGGAAAAAAGATCATTGGCACAATTTCCTCCCTTACTACTAGTTACTATATGCTGATAATCGTTCAACACCTTGTTTTTTTTTATTCTTAAACGCTTTTATTCATGACTAGTGCATTGCCTTTGCCTCTATGTATCTTGGCATCCTAAATTCCTAATGTTAACGTGGTGATAAATATGGTTGCAGGCTCTAATTGATCTAAGGCGGACATTTCAGATTTACAGGGTAGGAGCTGATTTCGAGTTCTGTGGCGTTTTGGAGGTTTCTCATGTAGTCATGCCAAAGTACATGATGCTCAGAATTAGCTAATACCAGTATCAATTTTTTGGTAGCATTTTGTCCTAAGCCTTTTTGTTTGTAACACAGACTTAGATATTGGCCTTTAATACGAGGGCGCCAAGTCTATTCGGTTGTAATTTGTGTTTGTAACTCAAACATTTTCTCTTTAACAGAGATAAAGGAAACGATTACAAAGTTCAATTAGAAGTTGTCGCTTCTCTATCTTAGGATCTACGGAGTATTAATAAAGGAAAAGCTTATGCACTGAAAATGAACAAAAAAAAAAAACATACGGTTATAAATAACAACTTTGAGTTTCTTCTTCCTTCTTGAAGATGTTGATTAAATTCAGGCAATCTGTGAAAAATTGCATATGGTAACACTTTTTCAAGAAAACCCATTTCATAACATTCTTGACCGTTAGACCGCTATGTAACATTGTAACACAAATATAGTTGCAAATGTATTTTGGAATTGTAAATTGTACACATAATTAAATTCAGACTTGACCCATTAAATCAACCAACCTCGATCAGAGTCGATCCCATACCCAAAATGACTAATTTGATGTGTCTGGCTTCTATGTAAGAACGACACTAATTAAGATTTGCAAAATCCATTAAATCAAGTCACAAAAGAATTTTTTCAACTCGACATCTCACAGTTAATAACCATTGTATAAACTATTAGATTTTTTGCGATTATCAAAACTCTTAGGCTTTGTTCCTTAGGACTTAAGTTGGTGGTCAATAAGTTCATTTGGTTCTAATAAATACAGAGGTCAGTTCAATTCTAACAAGTTATGTTTAGTTTAGCTCAATAAGTTCAATTTAGTTCTAAAAAGGCTTTTAATAAGTTTCAATAAGTTCATTTCACTTCATCCTAAAAAATAAGGCATTAGAGATATAAGGAACTCAAGCCTAGAACGATCTTTAAACAGATTGAGCTCCCAATCATTGAGACAACCTCGATACACCCTTTATTGTAGAAGATGTTATAAGACTCATAAGAGTGTTACAGTGATGTAATTTTGTTTAATTAGATAGGAGTACTCCATAACATCTACCCCTTGTACAAGGCACTTAAAAATCGTGAAAAACTTTGCCAAAACCCCAAACTCATCAACAGAACTACTCAACCAGCAAGCAAGATCAAACCAAACAAACATGGACATGGAAACAGACAGTCGAGCACCAGAAATAAAAACGGAAGACCTTTTCAAAGCCGCAGAATCAGGCAACACACCACTCTTCAACTCCCTCTCCAAAACCCAACTCACCAAATACCTCTCCCTCCTCAACGACGACGCCCGCTCTCTCCTCCACGTGGCCACCTCCTCCGCTCACCCCGAGGTTGTGGTCCCTCACCATTTTGGAATGTAATGTTTTGTGGGTATGTGTTGGAATTAATGTTTGTGTTTGTTTTAAGTAGGTGGTGAAAATACTGGCAGGAGTGGAGGGAGTGGAGAAGGTGATCAATAGTAAAGATGAGGAGGGGTGGGCCCCTATTCACTCTGCTGCTAGCATTGGGAATGCTGATATTCTCGAAACTCTTATCGGTAGAGGTGAGCCATTTACGGGTTACGAAACTCTTACTAGTTTTTGGCCCCCGTGAAATTCACGGGGTTGTTTCATGATAACTTTATTGTAGTTTTTGGTATTTTTTGTAATTTAAGTTGAGTTTTGTGGTCTTTATTATAATATTTTATAGGTATAGTTTTGGTTTAATTTTCATTGTAGAAGATAGAAATTAAATAGGAATAATATAATTAAAGTAATAGTTACATATTAGTTATTTTTTGAGTTAATAATAAATAATTTTACTATCATGAATGGAATAAATAATATTAAAAATGATCATTTAATGTTGCCAAGTTGGCATAACATCATTGTATTGAGGCTTGTGTGATGACATATGGCAAATGACGTGGCATGCTCCTGTACTTACAACGCCTTTTAATAGTATTAGTATAGATGTGAGACCGTCTATTTTTTAAGTTTAAGGGTGTGTTTGGTAAATAATTTAAGTCACCTTATTACTTTATTTGACCAAAATTTCATTCATCTTAAGTTTTAAGATTGTTTAGTAACACAACCTGAAACATATTTAAGGTGACCGAAAAAATAAGCTAATTAAGAAACCTGAAAAAGAAAAAAAAATCCAGGTACCTTTTCAGGTTTCAAGTGTCTTTTCAGTCAGTTTTAAGTCAGACTGACTTTTGGCTTAAAGTGATCACTTTTATTATAGTGTTAATAAAGAATGATGACGGTATTTTCTACTTAAAATTAGACCGTCTCTTACAATAACTTGTGTCGAGCTCTGGTCGTTTGGTGGTAGTGACTGTCTATGGGATTGATGATTTGGTGATTGAAAATACTATTGCGTAAGATTGCACTATACACTTGATTGGTTGAGGAGTTAAGTTTCGAAGATGAAGTGTAGAATATGAAATTAGTTTAGTAGTGTATTTAAAAGATGCATGGATCAAAACTTCCCTAATTAAAATAAAAATGATCGGCTGCATCATAAGCCCCTAGGGTTGTTTTGTTGGCTGCTTGATTATGTAAGTGAACCGAAGAATCGTGTTGTTTAGGGTGTAGATGGTGAACAGTAGATTTGCATTGTGCTAGAGATGTTAAGCCTGTCTTTTACAATGTTTTGAAGGATCACATTAGACTCACTTGTGTTCACCAATTGGTTTCCGGCTGATGGGCGACAAAAGAGTTTTAGACATACTCCCTCCGATCCACTCAATTCCCCACATCCACTTTTTGACACTATTTGTAACTAAACTTTTATTATCAATAACTCAATAATTATAATCTAAAAAATAATAAAAATATATTTACATTAAAGTATTTGTAAATATAAATGTAACAATTATAAATTTGTAATTTTATCAAATCTAATTTGTGAGTTATTAATTGTCAAAATATGACATCGACAAGTG
>CAAKMY010000832.1:0-30896 GCA_901111285.1 Corrigiola litoralis
TGCTTTTACTATTTCATCCGTTCACTCCCTTTTTTCCTTTGGCGGTGAGTAAATGCTGTAACACCTTCTTCTTATATGTTTCTCGTTGCATCTTCTTTTGTAGTCTGTCTAGCTCCTTGCTTTCGTTGCTTTATTTTAAACCAATTGAACAAAGGTTTCAAATATAAGCGATTGATGCACGAGTTATGTATGCAACCTTCCTCCGTTCCTTGAATTTTCTTCCTTTTGATATTGAATATCTAGAAGTAAATGTAATCGGATCAAGACTAGAATCTCAAAAGTATTAGAACGCTCTTAGTCAGGTTCATAGCCAACAATCTTTGTTGTTGTTCAACAATGCTAAGAATTTGATTCATTATAAAGTGTTGATTTGTGAATAAATTTGCATTAGCAGTATATTCATAGCCCCTGATCACTTGTTGATATGGGCTCTGATGGCTTCTTCTTTGTTAAGTATGTAGAATTTGAAGATAATTAGGGAGAGGGGAAGAGGAAGAGAATGGAGGGGGAGAGGTTTTTTTTTTTTTGGTGCAAAAGGAGGTGCAAGCCAGCACCAATTTAAACTAGACAAGAACGGATCCTAGTATAGCCCATCAGGTCATCTAGTAGAACATCATTAAGGAAGGGAGGGGAGAAAGGAAACTCCTTGTATTTCTCAGGGACCGAGACTCCCATCTTTGCCAACCTGTCCGCAATTTAATTAGTCTCTCTATAGGCGTGCTTCACTATAACCTGCCAGTCTTGGAAAAGATTGGAAAACCGTTGATAATATTGGGGCTAAGTTTAAGCCTTCATGTTCCATATTGGTAGTCGTTTGGTTCCATATTGGTAGTTGTTTGGTATTAATTTACGAGCATTTGGAAAACTAGTATTTTTGTCTATCTAGGATTGTAATTAATCAAACCTTTGGCTAGTTAGTTTTTTGTTGTCGAAAAATAATAGGCCAATTGTAATGATTAGAGGACCCCACCCAATTGTACCGAAAAAGACAAAAAATACGATTATATTATTCCCTTCCTTTCTACATTAGTGAACCAATTTACTCTCCCTTTTTATCAGCAAAATCACGATAGTGCCACGCATTTGGATGAAGCCCTCCAATAGTTGCAATTCTCCTATAGTACGTTTCGGTTTGTTGTCGGCCTCTATGTTTAATCTTCTTATTGTTCTCTGTATTCTTTTGTTGCTTGTTCTCTATTTATTTGAAGGTCCTTATGCGTGTGATAGAAGTTTGGAAAAGGACCGTGTCAAAGAATATAACGACCGATGCTAAACTAGTCACATAACAGATGACCATGAATTAAAATTTAAGACACATAGAAGGATTAGTACTAGTGTGTGCGCTACTATAGCTAGGGATTTGAAGAGTTCCTAATAAAAAGTGGAGCATATCAAGGGTCGGTGTTGGTTCGTTTTCTTTTGTCATGATTATGGACGAACTAATATGGTCAATTCAAGATGTTTATTGATGATATTGTTTTGATTGATGAGACACAAGCAGATATTGTGGCCAAGTTGGAAACGTGAAGACAAACATTAAAATTAGAAGGCTTCAAGTAATTAAGTAGACACATATGAGGTAACCTTATAATGACAAAGTTATTTTATGAGTAGCTTTTTGCATTATTTGGGGTTAATAGTCATAAAGATGAGGGATTAGTGATGGATGTAGCTCATAAAGTTAACGACAAGCGGTTAAAATGGAGAGCCGCTACCAGATGACTTTTGATGAATCATTTAGTTCACTCCAATTCAATTGCATGAGAACTAAGACTTTGTTGTTGTTGTTGTTGTTGTTGTTGTTGTTGTTGTTGTTGTTGTTGTTGTTGTTGTTGTTGTATAGTTTAGTTTATTTAGAGTACACTCATTTCAGTTACGTTAAACTGAATTTATGCCTTACACATCATAACTTGCTTTCTTTTTGTCAATCAAAATTCAAGGACCTCGACATGGTTCCTATATTCAACGGGTTCAAACTTTAAAGTGAATGACCAAATATTAAAATTTAATTATATTCAATCTAATTCAACAATCCCCATTCATATCTATTCCAAGCTTCAATTAAAACCAAACCCGAACCAACACGAAGATTACCATATTCCAAACAAACCCGAACCAATATAATCCGTCCAAAAATAACCCAACCCAAAACTAAACCAACCGAAAACCACCCTCACCCGTCCGATTACCAACACAACCCCCCAACGTTCAAATCAAAGTAGCCACGAAAACCGACCGTTGACTCAAAAACTCGAACGTTAGAAGACCAACGATTTTGTCTCTTTGCACCCACTCTCACACACATGACATGATGACATATCACATAACTCCCTTTCTTTACTTCTCACACTTTTTCCCCAAACATACCCCACTTCACTTCACTTCACTTCCTCACACACTTATAACTGCCTCACTCACTCCACTTCTGAACTCAACTAAACTAAACTAAACTCAACTAAACTAAACTCAACTCAACCAAACTAACACATTACTTATTACACCACTTTTCTCTTCTATTTTTAGCAACTTCTTTATTCTTTGTTACCGTTAGAAAGGAAAATAATGACAGAAGTAGAAACCCTAGAGATGAGTGATTCTGGTGGAGGGTTGAGGGCTGAGATTGACACGTCAGCACCGTTTGAGTCAGTTAAGGAAGCTGTTACTCGGTTTGGTGGTCTTGGGTTTTGGAAGCCTCTCAACACTTGTCACAACAAACCCTCTTATAATACTTCCGTTATGGTACATTCTTTTTATTTTCATTATGGTGGATATTGGTGCTAGTAATTATTTTGTGGTGTATTTTGTGTAGGATAAATGATTGTGTTTACTATGGTGGGATTTGTAGTGGGTCATTTGTTGTGGTTTGCTAATTACTAGTAGTGTTGTTGTTGGACCCATAGTGGTAAAAGAAAAAGGAAATTGTTTTTCTAGGGTGGAATGGGTTGAGTAGATAAAAGTAATGTTGGGTTTTTCATCTTTGAGTTTTTGGTGAGAATTAAAGGGTGCATTGTGATTTTTGAATGTTATAGGGTTTATGACTTTATGTACAAATTTTTGTGTTAAGTATATATGTCTATGTATGTGTGAATTTGATGGCTTGAGTGGATAAAAAAGATGTTGGGTTTTCTATTTTTGAGGTGGTAATATTAAAGGGGTGCATTGTGATTTTCGAATGTTATAGGGTTTATGTACAATTTTCTATGGGCTGTATGAGTGAATTTCATGGCGTTGTAGCGAAACTGTTTGAACTATGTATTTATGTGTGAGTTTGATGCCGTTATAGGGAAATTGTTTGAAGTATGGGATAATTGTTGTTCTTACTTTGAATTGGGGGTTCGAATTAAGATGATCAGTGGGAGTACAATGTAGTATATATAGAGAAATCGGGAGGGTCCTAATCTTGTTAAGCTGTTGGTAACTACAAGTCTACAACTGTTAAGGCGAATAATTGTTGCTGGATGCGCTAAACTGGCTGAGTGAGCCTTGTGTTTTTGCTGAAAGGTGTAGGCTGCTCCTTTGGAAGGACATTGAAGGATTAAAATTTAAAGTTAATAATTAATATTTTGAGTAAAAAAGTTTTAGATTTGTGCTTCCTGTCTGTATTTTGAGTGCTGTTTTTTTTTTTTTTTTTTTTTTTACCTTTTGGCAAATGTGGATCTAGAAACGGTTTCCCGACATACTCTGTGATGATTTTACTCACCCACAATTATTAACGGTTTTGGGTGCATAATTTGCCCGAAATTGTACCGCCATTTTTTTTGTGATTGTGATGTGCTAGCAAAATGGATATTGGAGAAGGAAATAAAACGTTGGTGCATATGCTGTTTAGAAGTACTTGAAAATTGAAAAGAGATATAAACAGGAAATTACTTTCTAAAATGAGCTGATCTTTAGGATATAATGTCTGCCTGTTGGTATAGTTGGGTGTATAATCTTACAGACATAAGACATTAGTTGTTGAATAATGCAGACTATGAGGTTCTGCTACTACAAATATATAGGAAACAGACCCTTTTCTGACTATGTCTACCCTCAATATTCTGTCAGCAGCACGACGTCGAGGAGGTTGATGTTGCAACAGTGGAGGAGCAGGCAGCAGAATTAGAGAAAGAACTTATCTTGAATGAAAAGGATGCACTGAAGGTGCTGAAAGAACTTGAGGCAACCAAGCTGATGGTCGAGGAACTCAAAGCAAAGCTACAAACAGAAGAGTTAGCTGCCCAAGTGAGCATTAGTACCGATTTGCAAGATGAAAAACCATCTGTTGTGAAAGAAGAAGACGAAGAGGAAGAGAAGGAAAACAATCCTAATCTTTCATATCAGAAACTGCCGGAAGATTCAAACCTTGTACCATCTTCAGCACCTGGCTTGATCTTATTGGAACTTAAGCAGGCGAAGCTGAACCTTACCAGGACAACAAGTGATCTAGCTGAAATTCGGACATCAGTGGAAACATATAACAAGAAGATAGAGAGGGAAAGGATTTCTCTTGAGAAAACTCGTGAGAGGTTGAAATCAAGCACATCAAAGATTTTGGCTCTTGAAGAAGAGATTAACAAAACAAGATTGAAGCTGCAGGAACCCACGGATGCTATAGCTCCGGACACTCCATGTGACAGCAACAATATTATGGCAGAGCTTCAGAGATTGAATGCTGAAGCAGAGCAATTTAGAAAAATAGGAGAGGCTGCCAAATCCGAAGTCATGAATGTCATGTTGCAGATTGAAGAGACAAAGGCGAAAATAAAGACAGCTGAGATCCGATTGGTTGCAGCCAGGAAAATGAAGGAAGCAGCGATGGCTGCAGAAGATGTCGCTCTTGCGGAAATCAAGGCTTTAGAATTGAGTGAGAAGTCAGTGTCAGGTGTTCTTGAGCAGAAAACAGAACAGATTACCCTTACCATTGAAGAGTATTCTTCCTTAAGAAGAAAGGCTCATGACGCTAAGGAAAGTTCTAACCTGAAAGTCCTTGAGGCTATGCTTCAGGTTGAGCAAGCAAATGTGTCTAAATTGGATATCATGAAGAGGGTCGAAGAAGCTGTGGAAGAAGTCAAAACGTCAAAGCAGGCTTTGGAAGATGCTCTCAACAGAGTTGAGGCTGCAAACAGTGCTAAGCTTGTTGTGGAGGAGGCTCTCCGTAAGTGGAGATCTGAGAATGGTGAGAGGAGACGGTCAATACAAAACTCTACGAAATTCAAGAATCCTCATCCTTCTCACCGCAGGAGAGATTCCTGGGTACTTGACTTGAATGGGGTCAATCTTGTCAGTGATGCCGCTCCTCCAGTGTTGAAACCAACCTTGTCAATAGGGCAAATACTTAGCAGAAAGCTGCTTATAACTGAAGAATATGACTCAGGGAAAAGCTCCTTGAAACGAAAGGTGTCACTGGGTCAGATGCTTGGGAAACAGAATAATGAACTGTCCTCGGCTTGGAAGCTTGAGAAAGATTGTGACAATCTTAAGAAGCTGTCTGCCAAACGAAAGAAGTTTGGTTTTGCTAAATTCTCGGTGCTCTTGCCGAAGCAAAGCAAGAAAAAGAAGAAGACGACACCCACTGCAAGGTAAAGAAAACCATGGAGAATACTGCTTGATGACATGAGCTGACTACCAAATTCTGAATCTATTTTAGTATCTTTTAACTATTTATTCCTTGTAGTTCCCTAGTCTCCTGTTGTAAATTTGTTGTCTGTATTCTTACTTTCTGATTAGTAACCGTGTAGTGGCTTGACTTGCATTGATTTAGGATATGAAGCCAACCACTGCATGTTAATGTGTGTTGCTTTATTGAAGTACCAGTGTTATGGTCACTTTGCATAAAAGAGAGTTGCAATCTGTGATGCTGTGCGCGTTCGTTACTAAATTCTGATGATCACCTAATCGTGACAGATCATTTACTTTTTAGAGCCTTGTAATACATGTTTGATGTTAAATTTCTGGATGGATAATTAGTAACAATCATATATTGATATGGTGATGGAACATGATTATAGTAATAATGTTTTGCAGCAGGTTGAACTTTCTCACATCCGGTTGCAAGGGTGGGTCACAAGCAGTCGACCCGTTAGCGGTGCTGAAAATGTAGCCGTTGGACCACAAAACAAGGGATGTAAAGTTAAATAAAGCTATCATTTTGATATGTTTTTACTTTATCATCCACTTGATCAGTTAATTGCACTGTACGTGGGAATGAACCTGAAGTTAACTGGAATAGTTAGATTGGTTCATTGTCTAACTAATCTGACCGAACTTTATCATTATCTTGCATTTAACATCTCTGCATTCGAGTCTGTCACACACTTGGCATAAACATTGCCCTGTAAAGTAGTAAACTAGTATAATGCTGAGTGGATTCCTTTTGCAGATTAATTTCTCGAGAAAATGCGTGTAAATTGTATTACTCCGTAGCATTCAAAATCACTAACATCCCAACAGAAGAGTATCACAGCTCCTTCAAAGGCATATCAGCAGCATTCATCCAGCCACAATGTCTCCTGACCTTTCCTTGTTTTCCAGTGACCACATTCATCTTGCCTACTTCGATCATGGGGTCATTAAATTTCTTCTTCCAAAGTGCGGGATCTTTAGCGTAGAGCTGGACCATGTCTTTGGTGGTTGGATCAACGGCCATGACAAGATCAGCTACGATCAAGCCCTAACCTTGCATGATGTTATAAATGATGCACTCCAATCAGAAACGAGGTTTTCGGGGTTCAAAGGTACAAACATAATCGTGAAGCGAGGTTCAGCAGAAAGTGGGCAATACTTATGCCTCACCATCTGCTGGAATTGCTTGTCTAGTATCTGTTCAACGCCAATTACCTTCTGTACAGTGGTTCGTTCTAAGATAGATCCGCCGCATCTGGTCTGACCAAGTGAGTGTGACCCTTCCAAAACAACCAGGTGCCCCATTGCTCTGTTAAGCGTGAAATGTTGGACACACCCCTCGGCAGACCTTGTGCAACGCCACCGTTGATAAGGGTTACATCAGGACGCCCTGCAGGACAGTGTAGTGGAAATTAAATCTTGATGCTTCAACAGCTTTCGACGATAATCAAATCTTATCCTAACTAGGTAGTGGTGATATGAGTCAATTATTGGGGATGAGTCGTTTTGTTTGTGTTTCTTTGCCCATTTTGAGCTAGTCCTTGCTCGTGGTATGAACACATGTTTGGAATATTGGCTACAGAAAGCTAGTGATTTATTTAAATAACCTACATTACTTAATACTTCCTTCGAGAAGAGAGTAAGGTGTTTGGTCAAATCTTCCATTTGGTTAATTATTGTTAAAAGCTCTTGAAGCATCAAGATGTGATTGTGCATGTTAGACACGTCTATAGAGAAACCAATAAATGTGTTGATTGGGTTCAAATTAAAGGAGGTGAACAAGATGAAAGTGTGATCTACTATAACAATATATCATCTGGTTTTCTAGTATAGATGATTCACGAAGATACATATGGTGTGACTTGGCCACGTCTAATTACTTTGAATTGTGTTTCTTCTTTTTTGGGGTTTTGCCCCTTTTAGGACCCAAAAGAAATCTTACTTGAACTATCTTTATTTTACTGAATCATTTAATTAATTTGGAAATAATAGGTCAAATGACAAGGATTTAAACCCCAAAAATGGTTTAGAAGGTTGTGGAGTTGTGGGATATCTCAATTTTCTACTTGACCCAATCTTCATATCAACAAGGTTTGACTTTCTATCACTATCATATGTTTGTACTAAAGAGAATCTAATCATTTTTTCATTACGATGCAGAAGTACATTAAAAATAGAGAAGAGAAAAAAATATGCTAAATCGTTATTATTAGTATAGCATATGAATATAGTCCAAACTTTAGAGATGATCGTGTATTGTATCAAGTTGTTATTTTGAAAATTCCATTTGTAAAAATAAAAATGTAAAATGATGTCAATTTATTTTCTAAAACACATAAGTTTTATTTCTCAAAATTTCAACCCTTCATAGACAATCCTTAAACCATATCATTTGTCCTAATAGTATATATTAAAAAAAAAAAAGACAAAAACATTACTACTCTACTAAAGGCCATGTTTAGTGTACCTTTTTTTTACTTAAAAGTAAATTTTATAAAATTTCAAAAAATTTAGAAAAAATAAATAATATAAACAATAAGTTTAGAAAAGTTTACGAGTTAAAAATAAAAAATAAAAACACAAAATACCAAGACAAAAAATATTTACCAAACATGTCCATAATATGAAATTCTTCTTGTCTAAAAAAATGAAATTCTTCAGGAAAATATGAAATCTTAATATTTGTTAAATTAAAACACTTATCGTGGGCCCCATCCATGAACCAACCAAATTCCACAGAAACCGAACACTTCTAGTTCAAGGCATCTTTTTTTGCAGACTTCTTAACCCTAAAAATTGCCTTTTGTCTCTCCTTAAATTCCCATTAATCTTATCTAATCTAATCATTGCAAAAGGTACCCAACTCTCTAATTTTTCTATGTCTTATTTTTGTCAACTTTATCGAATCATATGTTATCCCTTAAAACCACTATATGATGAGTGCTTGATTATTGTTATCAGTTTTTCACAATAAAGTTATGATCTTTGGTTATGATTTGATTATTTAGTTGATTTATATTGTTGGGTTTCTCTTATTTTTTGTGAAAGACCATGAATTATTGTGTTGTGTTATTTTATATGCAAAAGTATGGTTATGAATATATGATTAGTTAATGGAAGAGTTAAGCTTTTGTTGAAGTAAAGGATCATGTGATCAAGCCCTTATAGTGATTTAATTATCAGAAATCTGTTTAAATTATAGGGTGTGATTTGTTTTTGCTTTATTGGCTTGATTTAGCTCATGGTTGACTTTCATGATTACAGATTAAGATGAAAGTTTTTTTTTTTTGGTTTGGAAGGAGTGCACAGAGTCGCAGATAAGAATCGAACTCCCAACCTGTCGATTTGGAGACTGTGGTTTTAACCTCTGAAGCATCTTTTGATTCTTAGTTGGAGATGAGTGTTGAGTATGGAGGCTTTTGTGATGTTTTGTTCATTAGGAGCAGTTTAATTCAATTGTTGATGATTTTAACTTGATTGTTAATTCCTGATAAACCCGGTTGTAATTTTGGAATTGCGTTCCTTGAAGAGGGTAAATATGATATTTTTACGATTAAGGAGAGGTTTGATGCTGCTGTTGAGAACTTTGAGACATTTGCTATAGAATCTTTTTTTTTTTTTTTGGTTAGTTTATGAAGGCAATTGCAAGGGACTTTTCGAATTGAGATTCTTTGCTAGAGATTGATTTTCTTATGCTGTTTTGACTTTTCAGGTATCATGGATGTCAGAGTTGGGCTTGTAGTTGTTCTACTCTTGGCTGGTAATTGGGTCTCTGAAGCTAGGCAGTTGGAAGCTCCTTCCGTTTTGTTAGGTAATAAGTTCACTGCCTCACTGGTGTTTCTGTGTTCATCTGCTATAAGGCACGATTCAAGTTTTGCCTTTCTAAATTGATTGTACTGATTGCTTTCTGTATGTTTTGACAATCATGGTGTCAGATTTTTCTTCCGTCCCATTTTCTTTTCGTAGATTTCTTATTTTTTGCATGACCTAACAAACATCTATGATGCTGAGACTTCGACAAGTGTATCCAATTTGGACAAAAAGTCCTTGTAGTATGTAAAATATTTGGTGAAATTAAATTCTTATGTCAGGACCTTCCTAATTGTTGAGTATTTATCAAGAAGTTCACATTATCTAATCTGAATAACAGTGCATGTGAACTCAGTGTGTTGGAAGGTAATGAAAGAGTTGCACTAGTGAATAACCTGAACAAGTGTACATTTTCAGAAAACACGTATTTTGCCCAATAATACCTTCGCGACCCTCCCTCCTACTATATTTTCAAAATAAATTTCCTGTTAGAAAACCATGCATTTTGGTTTTTTTTCCTTTCCTTGCAGATACCCATGAATTGCTTACTGAGTTTCCTCGTATGTGCATCTAACCAAAGAAACTTCGATGTTTTCTTATCTCTATTACAAGTTTAGAAATGCCTATTAGGTTCTTTATGCAGTTGACCTGTCCCTTAGTATTTTTTTTTCTGCATTTAAATTTTGCATCTTACATTGATTTGGTTACATTATACATGATTGGCTGCCTGTCTCACGGTTTTCGCTTAGTTGTGTCATCATGTGAACTTTGATTAGGATTTTGTTTTAAGGAGTATTGCTGATTTCTGTCCAATTCTAGTCAAGTGACACTGTGTGGTACTGCTTTCAGGTGAGGAAAATGCTGTTGGAAAAATAAATGTCTGCAAAGCTTGTGAAGAATATACAGGTGTGGCTCTTAATTACCTCAATGATGACAATACCCAGGATGAAGTTGTAAAGGCACTTCACAACGCCTGTTCCCAGATGCACAATTTGGCAGAGCAGGTATTAACTGCTCAAGTGCTAAAATTGCTTAGTTAACTGCTGCGAACTACAGGCTATATTCCCTCTTTTTTTCAGTTGTCAATCACTTATCTTCTTCTGTTTATTTTGTCTTGCGTTAATGTATATTTACCAACATCTGTAATCTTTTATAATCTGCAGTCCAAGGTACTATTTTGCTGTCAAAAGTGAAAATAATGTGTTGAATTGACAATATGTACCGAAGGGACTTTTTGTTTGTAATTTTTTAGCAGACAAGTAGTCTTGTAACTCTAGGGTTTTGCTTCCTGGAGGATTGATTAATGAGGTCATACCTAGAATTGCAAAGGACTGTAGAGAAGGAATAGATTGAGTATGTTTCTATTTCTCTTGGCTCACTATTTAACATCACAGTCACATGGATTTAGAGCGATGCTGGCATTATTTAGATATTGATCATGAATTTGAAATCTGAGAATGTGTCCAAATATGCTGATATTATTTGGTTTCTTTCTAAGCAGTGCTTTCCAATAACACTTTTGGGAGCTTGCTCGTTACGTAAAGTTCATATGCTTGATAAATACTGCTATCAGAAAACTCAATTTTGTTTTCCTTTCTTTTGGCAGTGCAAGACATTGGTTGATCGTTATTCTGAACTTTTCTTCTTAGAGGTTTCATCGGTGAAACCTGATGAACTATGCCAGATAATTGGATTATGTAGAAATGGTAGGGTTGCGGCTTTGCCTGCAAAGACAGACAAGTGTGACATTTGTCATCAAGCTGTTGATCAAGTTCTTGAGAGGTTGAACGATCCTGATACCGAGGTATGTTTTTGTTTATATTTTCTCTGCATATTTTGAATTAAGTGTCACCTTTAAAATTTTACCCTCCGTGTAACCCATTCTCAACCCATAAATGAAAGAATGTAATGTTGTTAGTGGTTTAATTCTCTCTAGCCTGCACCTTCTACCGGAATTTAAGCTTATGCAACTCACTTCCCCCTAATCTGTGTTTTGTTGATGGAGACAAGTATATTTTTGACATCAATATAAATAAAACAGGAAATCTTAGAATAACATACTCTTGTAAGTGTTGTTATACTTCTTATAGTTTCAAAAAAATTCGTGTTGCTTCGAAATTGTCACCAAACATAATCTGATTTACACCCCCCCCCCCCCCCCCCCCCCCCCCCCCCCCTTTTTTTTTTTAATAGGGCTGGGATTATGTTGTGATTCTTCAGTCCTCAAGCACATATAATGTTATAAGAGCAGAATTTAATTCCGGTTGCTGGACATATGACTAATATCATTGTGCTCAAGCTGCACGTGACTATTTTAGAGTTGGAGAATGGCATACATAAATTTCTAATAAGATGGTAATCATGGAAACACATATCTTATACAGCGTTTTTCTCATGTTACAATAGGAAGAAAAACTAGCCTAAGTGGTCAGAATCCAGACAAGGAAATCGTAACAGATGTGGTCTCTTTGTCCCACAGTTAAACTGAATTAGAAACATAAACACTAGGCACACAGTTTTATCTTCTTTTCCCCTTAAGAATTAGAAACTATTAAAATTTCAAAAGAAAATATGTTCAGTGAATCGTTATCTACAGACATTGAAACCTTGGATGTCCAATCACCACTGCATGCTTCTCTTTTTTGTTTCTTTAAATTCATATTGATATTGATAATATATGCTTCATTTCTGATTAGAGTACATATATCTGTTTCTGTGTGACAGCTAGATATCATTGAGACGCTACTGAAGGCTTGCAATTCTGTGGGGAAGTACAAGAGCAAGGTATGAAGGTCTTAAACTCTTATGTGCTTCAAGTAATTCAAGAAAAACTGCATGTGTGGCTATCATGATTCAAGACCGTACCTGGTAATTGGTTCAGGAGAATGCTAATTGAAACTCCTTTTTCTGTTTATGTGACATTGCTATGCTATGATGTGCATGACTCGGTTTGCAGCTTTGCGGCTAGTCCGTTATTTGGCTTTCTTTTTTTTTTTTTTCTCTTGGGCCATGTTTCAGATCTCTACAATCTAGCTCATAATAACATACTACTTGCTTTAAACTTATGTCCTGTTGTCTCTATTCCTAATTTGCATCTGTGACAATTAGGAAGAATTTTTTAGATCAAGTTTAGCTGTTTAACCAGACCCTTTTCCAGGAAGAAAAATAGAATCATGATCTTGTCACTAAATGAAAGCTCTTATATTTCAAGTTCTGGAATCGTGACTCACCTGAACTTCTAAAAATAACCCCTAGTACAAGCTCTTTTAATTTTATTCGTGGCGTTGAACTTAAGAGAAAACAATTTCTAGAGCCCCCTGCTTTTCCCCCTAGAATATCTAGTGTATCAAGGTTTAGTGTAATGGATATTGCTCCAATTTTAATTCTAAAAAAAGGGGTTAATTAAAATTTTCTATCCAACAGTATACGCTGATGAGTTTCTAGTTTCTTAGTTTTCAACTGGGTTTTTGCATTATCAGGGTCCAGGGCATGTAATGTTCTTGTGCTCCAGTTTTGGTTACAAGAGTCTGGCTCTACAAAAGACCAAAACTAATTTTATGCTCATATATGTAGCTATATATTTGCTCCTAAATCTTTTGAAGGAATCAAACAATGTTGACTCATGAAGTCCTCAGTTTTGTTTAAGCATTGACCTCTGTCCTTTGTATGTTTGCCAGTGTAAGACCATGGTCTTCGAGTTCGGACCAGTGATTCTCGTAGATGCAGGAAAGTTTGTTAAGAAACTTGACATCTGCACCACATTCCATGCCTGCAAGAAGCACAAGGCCGAGACAGAAGAAATGCTACCTGAGGGAAAGATTGAAATGGTTACATCATCTTAATTTTCACGATTCCATTTGTATAATATTTCGCAAACAAAGTTTGATCAAATACAAGGAGATCGTTTGTATATTTCTGGTCCTTGCGCAGTTGTATATCGTTTAGACAGTATGACCCTTTGTGATCTCCCTTGTATTATTTTACAAACCATTGTGTAAAAACTTATTGTAATTACTGAATTATATTTGAAATGTTCAGTATATTCCTTGTTTTCTGGAGAAATTTATATTTGAGGGATCATATCACTGCCTATTCTGCCCGGTGATTGGCATGAGGGACATTCACAATTAGCATCTGCATTATGAACCTTGATGCTCATTGTCCTTCAAGACTTCAGTGAATCTCGCATATGTGTTGAACTCATCCACAATAGTTCCATCACAATGTGTAGGAAATAGACGCCCCACTAGTCCACTGCCAAAAGTAAAAAACGCAGAAAGTTGTGTCTAATCACAGACATAGATAATCAGGCTAGAAAGATAGCCGAGATTTTTCTAGGGAGGTAATGTAGATTATCTGACGCTACATGCTCAGTGATAGTGAGACCCATTGTTGATCCATGTGAAGAGCTCTTTCGCAACTGAATTATGAATTTGCAAGACCGATTTAAAGTTTAAAACGTGCACATTCTACCAAATCCTGTAGAACTAAAGTGCTCACTGAAAATGGAGCAACACATTCAATGATCTAGCTATATTGATAGACTGCAGCTCCGGTTCTTAGATTACCTACGTATGCTTAAGTTATTTAAGATAATTTCTTGGTTAATCGGACAAAGGTATTTTACTATGAACTCTGACGTACCAAGATCTTAGCATTCCTAATGATTGCTACTCTAGGCCGTGCGCGCGTGGTTAGTTAGTAATGCTGATGTAAGAGCCGCAAATTCTGACCAAATATTGTCAGTTTGTCACTTATTTGAACTGTGCCTGCATTATTTCTAATTTTCTATAACTACTGGTCAGTGATTGGAATCAAGTGCATCAACAAGTCTAGCAGTAATGCAATGATATGTGACTATTAATTGAAGAATCATTGACATCTCAACCCTTTGTGCGAGCTCTTGATGAGAATGTATTTTTATTTATCTCTTATAGTTAGTGTTTGATGGAGATTGGAGCCATGACACACGTTTAAAATGTTATCTTGTCCTACTTTCAAGCCGTTCAACCTCATCACGGCCTATGACAATATTTGGTACTTAATTGGTAAAAATGTATAATAATTCCTGGAAGTAATGCCATCTTTCCAGGTAAATAATGATAAGCAATGACACCCCCAATTTATATTTTAGAGTAGATCAAACCAAAACCTTAAAGAAATATCACAACTTATGACACGGATCTTTACTGAATTGCTCCACATTGGTATGTAACATTACTTGAAAAGGAAACCTACCTTTCAAATAAGGTACGAGCGTGTTCAAATTGTTTGCTAGTGTTATTTAAATGTCTAGTTTTAGCCAAAAGGAAGAAGTTAGATCGTAGCAAAATCGTTTTGTTTAAGCAATAATTTAGACTGTGTGTGAGATACGAGTCAATGGTTGTGCAAAAGCAAAGATGATGTATTTCGAATGATTTTCCGTATTGGTAGGATTATATTCGCTTTTAGTAAGAACAAGTCCTACTTACAAATTTATAAGTAGCGCCATGATGTGGTACAGAGTAATATAATTAGTAAAAAAACTAGAATGCTTACCATCAGTTACATCAATAGTGGTAAAAAGTTTCTACCGTATTATTTACATGACCAATTCCGTACATAAAAATACTGCTAGCAGTAGCATTTTATGGTGCATATTGTTCCCCAATGTTTGTGAAGATGAATACAAAGAGTGCAAGATAACATGCACTGGTTTTTATTGGTATTGGACCACATACATGTGCATGCAACTGCAAGATAACATATCCTTGAATTGATTGGATATCAAACTTTTTGTCCCGTCTAGGATAGGGAATAAATGACAGGGGGATTACAAACTTATTGTTCATTAATTAGCTTCTTTTGATCAACACTCTTGTATAATAATTGCATGCATATGGCAGGCAGACATATCAAACATCTTAATCTCTATGCAACGGAAAATGAGTCCAAAGCCGGGAATTAACAGATGATGTGCTGTGTTAACTACTTGTAAATAAGATTAGAGCAAATACTCCGGTCGTGTAAGGCTTTGAATTGGACACCTGGGCAGACATGATGCGAAACGCGGTGATTGTCGCATCTTTGGATGGTGACGACTATGACTTATGGAATTTTAGTTTTTAGGCTTGGGTCCAGGTTTGCAGAATTTCATTATCAAGGGAATCTTTCTTCAAGAGTGTTTTTATTGTTCATGATAAGAAGTATCTGATGACCAATCAGCCATTACGAGGGTGATACAAGTAAAACTTTTAACGTATATTCGGACTGTATCAGTTTTTCCACCTTGTGGCAATATTGCTTATCAGAGTCAAAGGAAGACATGAGTTACGTGGGTCGCCTGTGAGGACAATCAGACAAGTAGAGGAATCATACGACATATGCTAGCTGTGAATGGCTTAATTGATCCTCATATCAGAGTGATTTTGCCGTAGATGGTAGATGGATAGTAGTAACCCAATATCATATATGCTATTAGATGATTCCGGGATTATTATGCATCAAACAACAACAAGATCTTCCAGAACCACCTTGTCAACCCCCAACCCAAACTATCTTAGAGTAATCATTGGTATAAGCTATAATTATGGTGTTTTTTACCCCAAAAAAATTATGGGTGTGTTAGGCTTTCGTTATAAAAATATAAAGTAACTAATATAAGTGTATTAACTTCTAGGATTCTTTCGTACATTATAAGTGACTAGTTATCATTATATGGTTTCTAATTATCTAATTGGACATGATATAGCACCAACAGTGAAACTGATGAGACATGATTATTACTTCAGATATAAATGTAGTCTTCTAGCTAGCCAACCTTTTAAAGACTTTCTCGAAAATGAACTGAACATCTGGAAAAGATAAGATGATTGAGGAATGTATACTATCTGATTAGAGGATATAAGAGTGTCCAGCTGAGGTCCAAGTCAATTGAACTACATATTTGGAATAGTCTTTACAAGGGCTTGTAGTGTACAAGAGTTCTTCACCTTCGAAATCATGCAAATGGAGTGAGATTACTCTTTTGAGAGGCAAAACTACTACTAAAGATATCTAGAACAAATTTAATGAAGTCCCTCTTCACCATGTCACAACTAATTACGCCACAAACTGGATGCCCCCTTTCCGGAGACAATATGAATTTATTTAGTTAGTGGACTGCACCTCTGACGTAACGAATAATTTGGATTATTTTTCTTTAATTATTTTCTTCCATGTATTTACTTCCGCACTAACAATTTCGTTGTTGTAAGCAGGTTGACATAACTTACATATACATGGAGAATAAACGATTCTATATTCCGTAGTGACGATCATGGTGGACAACATGGATTTGAAATTCGCCTCTGTATTGAATACTCCGTAAGATTCAAGCATTACTACATGTTTACGACATATCTTCCAAAATGACAGAGATTTTTCTAATTAACATCACTAAAATTTCAATATAATAAAGAATCGATAAACCCTCCTGCCCATATAAAGCCTTCACCTGATGCAACAGTGATAATAAAAACATTTTCGATTGAAGTATAGTAGGTCTTTTATTCCTCAATCATTTACAGAATCTATTAGTGAAGTTTATTATTTTGTTATTGTTTTCACTTTTATTCCTTTCACCACCAAACACTAAAATGACACTTCGCATTCCTTGATAGCACTCTACATTAAATAAACCACAATCCTTAGAAATCCTAATTAATTACATTACTCGATCTGTTAAACAATTTCTATATACAAATAATAACAGTGGCAAATGAAATATTGTCTAAAATGTAACTTTTACTCTAAAGTTCTAGTAGTTCAGTGGAACTGGTAAAATAAATAAGTTACTCGTAATAATGCCACTAGTCGCATACAAATGATTTATACAATTGATGTGTTTCTTTACGGAACGAGTGAATCAAAAATTATGTCTGGAGTGCACCGATTATTCTTAAACTTTACATAATCTATAAAAGAACATGGTAGGCTATCATACTAAAAATGCAAACAGAAAGTCTCCTGTGAGACGGTCTTTTTTTAGCATAAAATTAGACAGCGCTTATAAGCCCAGATAAAAAAGCCCATAGATTAATTTGTTAAGTGTTTTGGAGAGAGAGAAAAAGGAAAATCGAAAACCAAAAAAAGAAACTAACCCCCCTTCCACACAGCAGCTCCCCTCTCCCTCTCCCCTAAAACAACGCCCACCCCCAACCCCCCATCCCCAACCTTCCACCGGCAACGACCTCCTAAAAAGAAAACCACCCACAAACCCTCTAAACCCACCCCGAAAACCACAAAAACTATCCCCCCATCCCTGAAAACTACCTCCTTACCCACTAGAACCACCCCTTGTCATGGAAAACACCCCTCAAAAACCCACTAAACAGCACCCTAAACCGCCCGAAAACTACCTCCCTAATCGCATAAACTACCCCCGTACCCCTGGAAACTACTCCCTACCCATGAAAACCATCCCCTACCACGGAAACCACCCCTAAAACCACCAACAACCACCCCTAAAACTCTCGTAAACTACTCCCCTACTCGCATAAACTACACTCCTACCCACAAAAACCATCCCCTACCACGAAGACCACCCCAAAAACCCCCAAAACCACCCCCAAAACTCCCGAAAACTATCCCCTACTTGCATAAGCTACACCCCTACCCACGAAAACCACCCTCAACTATGAAAACGACCCCCAAAACCCACTAAAACCACCCCTATCCACGAAATACACCCCCAAAACCAGTACAACCACCCAACAAATCCACCACCATCCTCCACCATTTTTCATCCTCTTCTTCATCATCTACGGCGATATACTTGCATGAGTCTCCGGCATCAAGAGTTTAAAGTGGTCGTGGGTGGTATGGTGGATGCACGAGAATGTATCCGGGGTGGTGAGGATGTAGCCGGCGTGGTGGTGGTCGGAGTGTGAGAGGATTTGTGGGCTTTGGAGGAGAGGGGTATGCTAGTAGATTTAGGCGGTTGGCTTTTGGGTCATTGAGTGGTTATTCGTGTTAGATGGTTGGTTGATACGGTGTGATTGACACGGTGATGGTGGTGGATGGAGGTTGATTGAGGTTGGGGGAGAATTGGTGGGTTTGAAAACCTGGGAGGGTGAATCTGATTTTGTGATGAGGGTAGTGGGAGAGGGGTTGTAGATGGTTTATAATATATTTTTTTTGATGGTTTTGGTGGGCTTTGGTGGTTTTGGGCCTGTCTAATTTTAATCACTAATATTAGACCGTCTTCTATGAGAAGTTGTGAAATGCTAAAAAGGGGCGGGGAAATTATCCATGATATCCACGAGTTAGATTTTAAGCTTTTTCTATGGTATCTCTCACTTTAGGAGTCTATATATCTATCATCTATGGTACCCTTAAGGTTTCCTTTTTGACTAAAACAACTTAATTAACTTTAGTGTTACTTGGGTAATTTCTTAAATTTTCTATCTTTAAATTGTCAAAAACAAACCTCAAGATACCATAGATAGGCTTTAAACTTGAGGGATATCACTGGAAAAAAAAAACCGGAAAACTTCAAGAGTACCCTAAATAATTTCCCTAAACAAAATGGTAGTAATATGAACCAAAAAATGCTTCTATTGTGATCAATAATTACTATCAGATATAGTCGACAATCACTTCAGGACATTAATTCTCAATCCTTTATTTATTATATAATATCAAAGCCATTAAATCATATAATTACAATTAACTTCTAATACATTTATCACAATTTCTTATTATCCTTTTTGTCATCAGTTTTTATTATTCTAACCACTTATAGAATTATATTTCATAAATTAAACAAAACCAATACATATCCAATGAAAATCCAATTTAATTAACATTAAAACTTGACTTGGAAAAATAAGGGTAATAATAGAGGAGAAAGAAACCCGCTCCCGAATAAATTCACCATCATCTTCTTAGTAGAAACCTCCTCGCTGATAAAGCCCTTAAACCCCCCCCCCCCCCCCCCCCTTCTCTACAAAAACAGACCCACCCCTGCCAAATTCCTCACTCGCTACCCTAGTTCTTATAGAAAAATTTGCAGCAATTGGAGGGTATCATCCAATCACAGTGAAATAATGTGATTTTAGTGGTAAAAAGCTAAGAGAGGGTTGAATGGTCTACTAAAATAAATAAAAGGGGCTATATGGTAACTTTTTTTTCTTTTCCTGCGCAATTGGGTGGGACCCCTCAACCGTTGCAACTGACCTATAATTTGCTCTGATTCTCTATCCTATATACCCATACCCACCACTACCTCACCCTTTCCCTTCCCTTCTCTCGCTTATCACCACCACGTCGTCGTTGCCCATCTTCACCATATATATTGGCCTATTAGGCATGATAAGCTGAAGGTACCATTTACTATGACTAATATTTTTTTATTTTTTTTTTGACAATGACCAAGATGTCACTCTCATATGTAACTGTTTTTCGCATAACAATAAAGAATCGAACATCATTCTACAATTATGATTCATCCTCATAGCGAATATCTCTTTCCCGCTTGGTTTTTCTAGCTAATCTTGTATAATCATTGGATTTGTTATTTGTCCATGTTTGATGGACTAATGATGAACTCTTAGTGTTGTACTTGAGAAAGCTTCCTGGCTTTGTTCATTTTGGATGAAATAAAATTCTAATTTTGTCCAAAAAAAAGAATATCTCTTTTCCATAAAATAATGCTTTACATACAACTTATAATTTGGAGTTTTAACTATCCATTGGGACAAAGGAAGAACCTGTCTATAGATTCCCAACAGGCAGCACGAATTACCTCAAGATTAATTATCAACTTTGAGTAACTTTTAGGCATAAGCGTTGTATAAATAAGCTACTATCCTCGTCTCTTTATATCGCACTAGTCATATATGAGACGCAAACATTACTAGGAATCATTAAAGAGTACAAAACGCCAATCAAAGTCTCAGAGACGCGCAATATGCTTCAATCCATATCTCTTTAGTTTATCCAGAAGGAGCATAGTTAGTTCTTTTCACCTTGATAGAATGATATGTAAGATGTATATATTTAAAATTTAGGGAAGTTGTATCATGAACTACGCCGACCTCTAGCGACTAGGGAGTAAACAACTGGTCAGCACTCAGCACATTTCAAAAGGTTTCTCTCTCACTGAAAGTAAATTAGCTACTTATATGAATTACATTCTAAGTACTATTTGGAAGACAAATGTATTTGTTTATGTCATCAATCTTGTAATCTTTCGTACTGATGATTACAACTCCACTGTAAAGAATTTTTAGCACCTCCTTTTTCCTGAATCTTTATTTTTCCTAATGGAATAGTCAGTATAGATTGCAAGAATTGAAAGGAAGTCATCCAGTGGGGTAGGTTATGTTCTTTGTACATGTGCTCAATCAATTGAACTACCTATGATTAAGAATGGTGTGTTATTTTTTTTTGTCAAATGAAATGATTTATATATGCCTCCCCAACTTAATGACAAATCTCATCTTTGATTTTTAGAAAGACCTTAAATTTCGTTGGACAAAAAGGTTGTACTAGTACATGAATCTTGTCAAACATTCACGGATGCTAAATTCTGCCAAGCAAAGATTCTTCGTCCCATATCAAGGGTGCTGCAAGTCTTGTTGAATTGTTTGTCATTTTTTTATCACTTCATTTTCTAATAAATGCTAAAAATTACATTTAATAGTAGTGTATTCTTGAGGTGTCGACGTGAGACAACGAGAGATGATGTATGTCTGTGATGGGTCTGGATCTTGTATAATTGATTCTCATAAAGTTGATAGAGTTTAATACTAACGGTAGCGCGTGAAAGGTGGAATGCATGCCAAAATCACCCAAGAAAAAAGAGTGTAAATTAAATTAATACTTTATAGGTCAACTCTACATTTTAGAGTTTTTTTCAACTTTATAAGATCCAACGCGTATGCGACCCAAAAGATGATACAAGTTTTGAACAAGTGATTTCAATCGAATTCTCATGTAAATTTTCTTCAGTAGCATCACATTATTTTAAAACACTGATTCAATCTCATATGTGAATCGTTTTTTTTTTTTTTTTGATAAAAAATTACCGTCCTCTTTCACATTTTGAGGTCTCCACTCTACTAACAAGTAAATAACTTACAAACAACTTACGATGAGAAGATGCTTGTTGCAGTAGGTTTAATTACAACTCAACTTGTAATGGGAAAATGTCGTTTTGTATTTTGAAAAAGTTCAAAATTATATAGAAAGGCAAAAGGGACGAAAGAATGCCCAAAGCACAATAAAGAAACAAAGACCTAGAACAAGTACATATAAAGCGAAGAAATTCCTTTGACCCAAAAATCCTTTACACCCAAAATAGCCCTAATATACACCATGCTCCCATGAAGATGTGCGTCATGTGCACATTATATTTTGTGATTTTTCTTGCACCTTTTCACCTTTTGTTGTACAAATTTTTAAATATGTACCTTCTAAAAATGTATTTTACAAAAACACACAGAAAACACTAAGGTACATACGTAACTTAAAGTTAGAGCACATGCTCTCAAAATGTAGAATTCAGATAAAGAAAGAAGAGTAAGGTGGGTTAAAGGAAGGGTATGGTATAATTGTAACTTAAATTCTATTTCTTTGTTGCATGTTAAGAGGGATGTAAATTTGTCGCACATGCCCTACTAGGTTAGGATAGCTGAGTGTTGAGCAACGTCGAGGTAATTATTATCTAACAAATATTTTCGTTTATGTACTCAAGGATTCCAAAATCTATTGTGTAACACGTGAAGATACATATTATCGAGTATATTTTATATGTCTTTGATAAACATTATATATTAGAGTAAAAACCTTGTATAATTTCTACATATAAGTAGTACTATTTTGTTTAAAATTAAATTATGAAAAGTGTCCCTAACAATTTACATTCCTTGTTATGCTATTATAGGTTTCTAGCATCTTTACTTCAAGAAAAAAAAAAAAACTACTAGAACAATACCATAAAAAAAAAGTTGGCCAACGTCAATGATGATTAGTTACTGGTGAGTATGATTAATATACGCGTCACGAAGAGAGAGGAAGACAAAGACGTCTATAAAAACCAAAGCCAACAAACCTACAACCTTTTCTAACTCACACCGCTTTGTCTTAACATTCTTCTTGTGTTACAACTTACAAGTACTTTAACTCACAGATCCCTTCTGCCATTTTTCCACTCATTCTTCTGCCAAATATTCCACCAGGTTTTTCTCTTTATTATTCTGACAATTGGGTTCTTTTTCTTTTTGCTTTTCATCTGTTGTATTGCATTTTCATTTTACATACTTTATACTTGTATATTCTGAACATTGTTACATACTTAGTTAATGCATGCATAGTCTCGTAATCGAGAGGATCAAGGTTGGCCTAATGGTTGAGAGCTTAACCTGAGACTGTCCCAGGTTCAAATCCTCGTATCTCCATACCCCGCAACATTACTTGCTTGTACGAAACAAAACAAAAGAAAAGCATAGTCTCATAAGCGAGAGGTTGGGTGTTCGATTCTTATATGTGCGGTCCTTTCCAAAGCAAAACCAGAAAGTAAAAAGTAATGCATTTCTGTAATCTGTTTGTTGGTTTAATAAATGTGTTTTGTTTCATCTTGTATAGATTTGTTAATTCTTCAAGCTGCAATTTTCATGTCTTAATCATTGTAATCATTTTGTACAATGACACAGATGATGTCATTTGATGTCTACTGTTTTAACTTTTTCTGGAACTTTCTTTGCAACTTGCACTAGAAATACATTATTGGGTTTTAATGGTCTTTATGGTATTAGTCTAATAGATGGCCTAACATATACTATAAATTAGATGTGAGATTGACCAAGAACCCGAAACCTGACTTGATTTGTACTTGAATCTGACCCAATCCTCATCAAACATAAAGTCTTGTATGAGATTGTTTAATTTTAAGTTAAAATCAGACCGCACTTTTTAGTTTTAAGTGGTTACTTTTCAATGCAATGACTCAATTTATGCCTATGTCTAATTTAAGAATTTTTAATTTACTATATACCATAACAATGAAATGAATTTAGTTTGACCCGACATGACCCGTCTTATCGCTACCTAGTGACAACCCGAACCCGAGACGGCTCCGACATGAGATTGAGTTTGATGTGCGTTGTTGGTCCCCTACATGATTATGACACAAACCGGCCAACGTAAGGTCCTGACAACCTACCCATTTTCTACCTCATGTTTGTTAGTTGGAGGGATGTTGTCCTTCCGAGGTTCTAACTATGGTTTTTGTTCTCATGGAGACCATTTGATTATGACATGTAGTGATGTAAAAGAAACCAAGAAAAGTCTGCTAATTTTCACATTGAGGCACTCTTTCACATGGAATTTTATCTAATGACAGCAGCATGTATGATTGGAACATCAGAACATGGAAGTACTCCTAAGAATGTTAGGTTCCATAATTCTAGTTACCAATTGGTATACGATAAGTTTAAGTCCTGACCAACTTCTGTTCCATATGTTATTATTGTTGATACTCGATGCATTATTCTAGGCTGTCCAATTTTAGAGTTTATGAATATTCTCTTTTCTTCTATCTTCTATTTTGGTGCAGAATCTTTCTAATATTGCTACTGAAACATGTCAGACCCCAATTATGTCTGATATTGAAAGAGACCTTAGATGTATGTGGTAGTTGGTACAAGTATGTAATAAAATGAGAAGGCAATTTCAGACTGAGAACTAGTAGTTCACAGTTATCAAATAATTGGTGACGGTGTTTTTTACTGCTCGTAAGTTACCTATAGAAAACATTGAACATCAAAACCATGTTTGATACAAACTTTTCTAAACTGATAATGTATATATGTGTTGGTGTTTGATATTTTGGCATTGGATTAACTAGTAGTTAGTATGGTGTTATGCATTTGGAAATGTTGTAGTCTTAACAAGGGATAGCTGGAATCTAGAGTTAGATATATAAGTACGAATTATCAGCCTTATGAAAGTTATTTCACTATGAAAGTTATTTCACTCTCTGGATTCAGGGCTGTTCTCTTTCCGACTTTCTTACATCACCAGCACCTGAATTTTTATCTTCCACTTTTGCTTTAACCTAATGATTGGTGTCGTCTTTTGGTATCAATATAATCAGATAGGGCTTTTTGTTGCTCACAAATTCTTATCTCATTATCTGGTTCTTCACCTTTAGGAAAATATATAGTAATTTGGTTTAAGCTTGGATACATAATTACTCAATCTAGTAATCCTAGTTTTTTCTACATGGCTGCTTTTGTGATTGGTGTTTTGAAATCTCCGAGCAATCTTCTTCTTTTACTGCCTCAGAGTCCTATATGTATGAGCTTGTCGGATTCGAGTGTTTGGATTGGCTACCATCCCACTGACGAAAGCTTCTCATTATGCTTTTCAGGTGAACATTTTTCTAATTCAGTTGAAACCATCGGACTATACAACACTCACTTCCTGGTTTTCTCCAAAGGATCAGCCTTGTAACCACTCTTTCTCAGATTTGGCATTCCCAATTTTCACACAAGAGAATAGGGAATGCGGCAAGATGTGCTTGATTGCCAAGGATTCTCTGTCTGAACTCAATTTAACTAGAGCTCTATTTGAGCTGCCGTTATCCACAGCGAGTAGAAATCGACCCATCAGAAGCAGTTTCATCTGTCTTGAGGTGTACATGCCCACTGTTGAGAAAAATATTGTTGATTACCTTGTTTCTACCTACGAGCTCTGTGAAGATGGTTGATCACATTCAATAGATACTGTACATAGGTGCCAGAGTAGTAAGATTAGCTATTGGTCTGTGAATAACCGATTGGTTTAAATGGCGGAGACCAAAGTGAGTGTCCTGATGAACCGATATGAGCTTGGGAAGCTACTGGGGCAGGGTACTTTCGCAAAGGTCTATCATGCGAGAAACATTGAGACAGGAGCAAGTGTGGCCATTAAGAATGTTGACAAAGAGAAGGTTATGAAGGTCGGTATGATTGAGCAAATTAAGCGTGAGATTTCAGTTATGGGACTGGTTAGGCACCCGAATGTCGTGCAGCTGTATGAGGTTATGGCCAGTAGAACAAAGATCTACATTGTGATGGAATATGTCAGAGGCGGAGAGCTTTTCAACAAGGTCGCCAAAGGGAAGCTCGGGGAGGATATTGCTAGGAAGTATTTCCAACAGCTAATAAGTGCAGTTGATTACTGTCACAGTAGGGGGGTATATCACCGAGATCTGAAGCCAGAAAACCTTCTGCTTGATGAAAATGGAAATCTGAAGGTTACAGACTTTGGGCTCAGTGCTCTTGCTGAATCCAAGCGCCAAGATGGTTTGCTTCATACGACCTGTGGGACCCCAGCCTACGTTGCTCCAGAGGTGATTCACAGGAAAGGCTATGATGGAGCAAAAGCTGATATCTGGTCATGTGGGGTAATCTTGTTTGTGCTGCTTGCTGGTTACTTGCCGTTCCAAGATTCCAACCTGATGGAAATGTACAGAAAGATAGGCAAGGCAGAGTTCAGATTCCCTCCCGGGTTTCCATCGGATGTAAAGAGATTGCTTTTGAAGATCTTAGATCCAAACCCAAAGACAAGGATCTCCATAGCAAAGATAATAGAAAATTCTTGGTTCCGCAAAGGATTTGATTATAAACTTATAGAAAACCGTCGTGAGGCCGATAGGACAAACTTTGCTTTGCAAGATGCTGATGCAATATTCGGCCCATCTGAGAAGCCATTCACAGCTATAGTGGATGGGAAACAAGAAACGGCTCAGCCCTGTTATAATCTTAATGCTTTTGATATCATCTCCTTCTCGGAGGGGTTTGACTTGTCTGGTCTATTTGAAGACAAGAGCCAGAAAAAGGAGGTTAGGTTTAGCGCTAGGCAGACTGCTTCAACTATTGTCTCTAAGCTAGAAGACATAGCCAAAAGGTTGAGGCTTAAGGTGAAGAAGAAAGATGGTGGACTATTGAGATTCGAAGGATCCAAACAGGGGAGAAAAGGTGTTTTGTCTTTCGATGCTGAAATTTTTGAGGTAACCCCGACTTTTCACATGGTGGAGCTGAAGAAATGTGGCGGGGATACCTTGGAGTACCAAAAGGTTGTGAAGCAGGAGATGAGACCAGCTCTCAAGGACATCATTTGGACATGGCAAGGTGAGCAAGAGGCAGCACAACCTTCACCTGTGCTTTCTTTGGCTGAACCTTCATCCGAGGAGGCCTAAATTAATGTATTGCAGCTTTTGCTCTCTTATCACGACTTTCTATTAAATGGGTGTTAATTAATGAGTAGCTGTTTTACTCATATGTTATTGAAATCTATGTATGTGATTCTTTGTTGCACTATGTGCTATGTAGTAAAAGCAACCTTGAACATCACCTTGCAGAGCCAATTGTTTGATCAATATATTACTTGTTTGCCATATTAAAACAGTGCACTGCCCTGCCCCCTGGTTATAACCTGTGTTTGAGCACCCTTTGACCCACCCCCAATCACCCCCCCCCACCCCCTTCTTCCAAAAGAACAAGATGATGATTGTTGATATGTTATAATGCTCTTAGAATCAGTTAAACATTCTCATTTGCCCAGGGAAGTATTACACTTTTTATGCAATGTCAATATGTCATGGATTAGCTAGACACGTCTTCTAGGCATACATGGAAAATGAACCTTTTTTTTATGGTTATGAAATGTTCTACATGGTAATCCACTGACCTCTAGTTTATGCATATTTTGTACATTTTATTGAATGTTTTCTATATCCTGATATGTATTTATAAACAAGTTTCATTTGAAGGGGCATCGCTTCATTCTTTTCCCCTGATGAAGTGTTGACTTGTATCATTTGGGTCAGCCATTGCCTACCTTCAATATTTTGGATGCGAGAACCAAATGTTTCTCTTTCTTTCACTCAAATGATTCGTACTCCAGTGAACAGGTTGCCTGGAACTGGGAGACAGTCAATAATGACAGTAGAGCAGAAATCACAAGTACCTAAAAGGATCTGATGTTGCCAGAAAGTATCAGCTATAAACACGTACATTCAACCTCCGAAGCCAAATGGAATGAATTGTCATATGGAAAACATCATATCTCTTAGGAGGATTGTTTACTACAAAATGACGTTGCACTTGTCTCACCCCCTCCTGCATTTGCAAATACTTATCGTAAGGTATTTCCATCAATATCTTCTTAAGATTTGGGATTTCACTCACTGCAACTTGGACCGAAAATGTGTTCCAGTTAAGAACATCGCTGTATGGGGGAATATAGTTCTGTGATATTAACACCGGCACACATCCTGCATAAATTGCTTCAGCAATTCGAGGGGTAGCAACTTCAAAACCACTAGGGCAAATGCAGTACTTGCTTCTCCCCATCATATCGTGGTAGGAAACTTCCTTAGGAAGCTCTTCATAAACCTGCAGGTCATTATCTTTGTCTTTCCAGTGGTTAAAAAGTGCATGTCTAATGTGGCCATGCATCCCCCCAGCAAAGAATGCAAGACTCGTACGTTCTGGTGAGGGCAATCCATGGATTAGATCAGTTATTTCCCCAGTTTTCAGATTGATGTTTGGAAATGATACATCTTTCCTTGGGTTGAAATTCTCTGATGTGTTTGCATTGCATAGTGCTCGTATCGAATGGAAGTATAACAGGGGATGGTACCATGTTGCTCGAGGCCCCTGCAAATGCAATAAAACCAGTGTAAGGAATAAGAGGATTAGTAAAGAGAAGCCTACGAAAAGAAACTATCTTGAAAGTGAGCTATTAACATTAAACATTATGGCTAAATCACTAGTCATAAACAATTTGATGATTATTTTTACGATTTAATTCTTTATTAGCCACATAACTATAAATGGAAGATTAAATGTATTTCAAAGCATTATCCTAAAGTTTTGTCTGTTACTATGTAAAGCATCTTAAGGTTTAGGTTCAACTTCCACCATTATGGTTAGCTTAGGGAGGCATTTATTCGAGTGCTCAATATAGTCACATGTTAGGAATCTTGTTTTAATTTATGCCAAAAAAGATATATGAACTTAAAACATACCCAATCATGGCAAGCAAGCATGAAGTGGTCAGCTGCAATGCTTCTATTCCAATACGGGTATTTGTTTGATATCACATCGATATAATCAAGAATTGTGCGCTCTAACACAGCCTTATCACGGATAATAGGATCAAAAAGGTGTTCAAGTATCATCACCACGCTGAATGGAAGGAAGAAAGCATGAGCTTTGTCTGGATCCTTCGTCCTAAAATGAGTGTCCTGCTCCATTGAGTTGATAAAAATGCCTTCCATAGAGTAAATGTTTTTGCATAGACCATAATGGAACAAGGGTGGTTCCCCTTCTTCGTAAATAAAAATCTTGAACATCTTTTCCATTAAAGAGTAACTCCTACACAACAACAAATGTCATTATAAATGCAAAGACAAAAACATTTAGAGGGGTGGTTGGATTATACTGAAAATAGGGATGCCAAGTGCTGATTATCAGATGTTCTTATGTGTTATATACGTACTCATCACATGAGCTTTGATTGCAGTAGATCTTGACTGACGCTTCAGGCTTCTTTAATTTTCAACTGCAAGATCCGCAGAGGTACTTCAACTCTTTATTCCCACTCCGAAGTTCTAATGCATAGAAGTGAGGACTTATAAGCCAACTATGATCTCAAGTACTCCTATCGAACTGTGGATATAACTTCGATCGATAATTTAGTTCTAGTTATGAATTTTTCCTTTCTAACGAAAATTGCAGAAGGCATTTTTTAATTAGAAGTCATGACTACAATGATGTTAATGTCGCAAATACAAATTTTAGAATGACTTATGTTTGATGGTTAAGATTAAAATTTTTTGTACATGTCTGGCGAACCAAACCTCCTCCCATGATGCGTAACCTTACAATCTCCATTGACCAAAAAGAAAGGCAAAATCTATTCAAACCAAACTAGAACTCCCCTAATTTTTTGTAGAGTACAACATAATTTTGTGAAAATATTACATTCTGAACTGTGATTATTAAACTTGCTTTTTGGTCAAAATAATTGCTCATGTCCATGGGGGTGGGACAATCTTTTTAATTTGCAGTGAGTGATAATTTCTAATTTCCATTGATTCAATTACTATTCCAACGTATCTCATAGACAATCCTAGCCATTCAATTATTCAAGGACTAATATAAAAGAATTAAAAATTCCAACGATGATTATTTTACCCTACACATCGTTACACGGAAATTTTTTATAACAATAAAGTACAATATTGGAAAAGGGAAATTAGATAGTAATGTAACATATTTATTTAGAAGGATATATAAGTTCATAATGAGGTGAAAATTTGATACCTATGAAACGCAAAAGCATTCTTGTATATGTTGCCGTGTGGCACATAATCAACATCAGCAAGATCAGAAATTGATGCATTGCTTCTTTGAATAATCGCTTTTTTTATCAGAGCCCTTGCTCTTACAAGTTCCCCTTCCACATTTTCAACCTTTCCATTGTTCTCCCTGCCCATTAGCACTTTCTGAATTGCATCACGCAATCTTGTCAAGGCTCTTTGCCTTTTCTCCTCCTAAAAATTAAAAGACTAACACTACAATAAATAATACATAGGGGTACATCTAACTAAAATATGGAAATTAGAGAAGTCCGGCTTACAGATTTTGACAGTGTAGAAGAATTGTTAATAACCGCAAGAGAATGAGCCAAAGGATCGGATGAAAATGAGGAGTTTGTTGTGGCATCATTCGTGAATCCATTATGATGATCAATGGTAGTACTAGTTGTAGGCCATACCAAAGAGGATGATGGAAAATAAATGAAATTAGGCAAATTCTTTGAGCCTTTCGACTGAATAATGATAGCAACTAATGCTAAGAAGGCCAATATAGCAATGCGGGGATGTGAATGTGACATGAAGAATTGCCTCATAATATTCTTGTTGTTGTTGTTAAAGTCGGGGATGTGAATGTGACATGAAGAATTGCCTCATAATATTCTTGTTGTTGTTGTTAAAGTCTTGTTAAAAAAAAAAAATTCTTGTTACAATCCCACTACCTCTCCCCCTTTCTTAGCATATATTGTTGTTATACTGCTTCAATGTGTACATTACGCATGGCACAGTTGAGAGGAGGGGTGACTAGTAGTAAAAATTGTAGACATTTACGATTTACAATAACACGCAACATTCCTGAAAGATAGTATAATCCCCTGAAGAGGGTGATACTGTAGCATATCACTTAAATAGAGTTCACAAATATACACCAAAGATACTAGCTAATAACACAAAGATATTAAAGACATACTCGCTATGAATACAGTAACTAATCTAGGAAGTAAATCACTAACATTATTTACATTCCATTACACCCCCGCAGTCGGAGCGGGAGAAGAGCGGACGCTCAGGCTGGATCGAAATCGCTGAAACAGGTGTCGTGGCAAGCCTTTTGTGAAGATGTCGGCATATTGATATTCAGAAGGAACAT
>CAAKMY010000841.1:0-13131 GCA_901111285.1 Corrigiola litoralis
AAACTAACGGAAGTTGTCATTAATGGTGTTTTAGGTCGAAATTTCGACCTCGGGGGTATTTTGGATTAGTCGAAAAAACACAGGGGTATTTTGGATTTTCGTGTATAGTACAGGGGTACACAGGAGAAAATCCCTTCTTTTTTCTTCTTTCCCTTCTTCTTCTTCATCTTCTTCCTTTTTCTTTCTTTTTTCTTCATCTTCTTTCTTCTTCATCTGGCAACTCTGCAGTGTTCGACTACCATGTGAATAGTCGGACCCGGATCTTGTACATGGATCCGGGTCGTCTCGTGGTACAGGGAAATTTTGCAAAGTCCGAGTATCATAGTCTGTGATAACTCGTCCATTTAAAATGATTTCTAAATAACTTAAACGGTAGTTGACAAGATATAACCATGAAATTGTGGTTGTTGGGTAAATTACGTAAAAAAACACATTTGGAATAACTCTATTAATTATTCTTCGAACAAAATGTAAGAGTTTATTAGCACCGTAATTCAAGAGACCAACCGATAGACAAGACAAATAAACATAAAGAGCTAAAATATCACTAGGTAACAAAACATCTTGCTATATAGTAATAATTTGGTTTGATAAAGAAATTTTTAATGACTAGGATAGAAATTTGGTTGCATAGATGAATTTAATCTTCTAGGATTCCCTTGGTACATAAATTCACCATTTGGTGGAAATTTGGAATTCCTAGAAAGTTCCAATTCCTGTGTTTTTGTCAACCAGACAACTCCACTGTTTGCTAATTTATGGGAATTCCAAATTCTTGTAAACTCCAATTGCAACACAACCTCATATTATTTGGCCAATATCATCATTAGTGGATATATCTAGTTTTTTATTACATGAAAAAATAAAATTGCATCGTTCCTCTTATTTCTCTAGAATGCTCCCTAACCTTCTTAAAATATGAGGTTAACTTTAGTGCCACATCAATTACATAATAAAAAAAAGGAAAAAAGGCCTTAGAAACTTAACGTGTCAAGTATGGCAAGTATCCAAGTTTTAAACATGTGACTAAGCTATGAAGCTCTTGAATTATCTCTTAGTAGATATTTTCTGCATGGGGTAAGAAACTTACCCACCTACCTACTATAAATAGCCTTTCACCCATTTACAAAAAGCATAAAAACACTATTACACACATAAACACCCTTCTTAGCAAAAAGAGTTAGAAAAACACTAACAAGTGGTTAAGATATGTGTCTTGGTGTCCCCTTCGCACTTTAATTTATGAAAGTTGATCTAATAAATTGATTTAAGTTCTCTTTTTTACACATTACTTAGAGGGGTGTTTATGTGTGTTGCAAATGGGTGAATGCCTATCTATAGTAGGTAAAAGTCTTAACTCATGCACAAGATACCTACTAAGATATAATCGGTTATTTTTTCTTTTCTTTTCTTTTTTTTTTTTTTTGAAATTGAAATTGATGTGGCACTAAGATTCACCACGTATTTTAAGAAGGAACAAAGAAATAAGAAGAAAAATCTAATCTTACTTTGTCATAAAATAAAACGCTAGATATTTCTACTAATGATGGTTTTGGCTAATGAGGCTTTTTGGGGTTTCAATCATCCCTTTCACCAATAAAAAGAGTATGAGCATCTGAGTTTGCGTCAACAAGCCTGACTGTCAACCTTTGGATAGCAAGAATTTTGTTTCTTCCCCCTACCCCTTAAAAAAAAGACTAAAGCTTTTATCAATTTTTTTGTTAATCTCATCCATATTTATTTTATTTAGTCAATGTAAGGAAGAACAACTGTTTTCTGTAATTTGTGTGAACAGAGGAGTTGCCGATAGTCTTCCATTCCATAGTATGCGATACACATGCCTCTCCGGATTTCTCATAAACACCTTAGCAGTGTGTTTGGATCTGAAGTTTGGAGGGAAGGAAATGGGAGAGAGGCAGAGGGAAGGGGAGGAGGAGGAGGTGGGCTTCCGTATTCTGTCAAATCTCTCCAATTTGGGAGGAATTTGGTTTATTAAAGAGGAGAGAAAATAAATCCCTCCCCTTCCATTCCCCAATCCTCTATCCAAACAAGGGGAATTAAATCCTTTACTCTCCTTTCTCTATCCTTCCCTCCAAGTCCCCCTATCCAAACACACTAGAAGCAAGAAAAAGAAAACTACTCTGTGACGTTTGCCATCCATTTTAAAAATGAACATGAAACAGAATATGCAAGGGTGCCAACCAATGGTTTTATATTCTATGGGACTTACATGTACCCCTACTACTCTAGAGCACCACAACCAGAAAATAAGGGTTGGGAGACTGAAGAAGCAAGGTGGAAAACAGCAATGAACTTGTTAGAACTTTCAGATTGTACAATATTTTGTGTACCATAACTACATATGATATGGTTGAAAAAATATCTCTCTTAGGCTAGAGCTTTTGGTACACTTCAAGTCGAGATCTTTAAGCAAACAAAATATAGAAGAATCAGGAAAGATTAAGACAAGAAGAATTACGTGCCTGATAAAGCTGTGCAAGTCCAAATTGCTGAACATCTTGAATAATAATGGTGTTTGCATTTTGAATGTCCAATCCACTTTCCACGATGTTTGTGCATATAAGAATTTTTATCTTTCCTGACCCAAAATTTTCCATTGTCTCCTCGAGCTCTTTTGAATTTTGCTGCGATGCAAAATATATTGGAAATTTGAGAAGTCAACAGCTAATTGATAAACGCAACAGGTAGTGATATGTAGACAAGCAAGCAGCACCAGATCAAGGTACAAATGACACAGCCAGCCTAGACCACCCGAATACCATATGAATCTTTCATTGTGGTTAAAATTTAAGAAAAATTAAAAAGTGAAAGAATAAAAGCACAACCCACTTAAATAGTTAACACAGACAGGACAAACAAAGGGCAAAGCGTTGCTAATTTCTTTCACAATTAGCTACCATATACACTTGTGACCAGATGCTAATCAAACCCTACAAGTTTGACCCACCGTGACAGCTGCTTTAGTTAGCACTCCGTTATTAAGGATACATGCTCTCAAGTCACATTGAAGTGTAAAATAAGACAGAAGCAGCCATCTCTATCATGAGCAGATTATATGCAATTACCATGACTCTTTATCAATTTATAACTGCACAAAATCACTCACTATGCATTAGCCACAACATACGTATTGTAAACTGAACATATCATGTTTTTCAACCACAAGCTTAAACTAGATTATTTCAGAGGAATAAAATTTCCTTCGTCCAGGATTATTTACTGGAAAATCTAACAGTAGACAGTTAGCACGAAGAAAAAGAGAGAAAGATAGCATACCTTCCCATGAGCGATGGCTATTTCAACATCGGAGAAGGATTGTGCAAGAAAATCCATGACTTCTTCAAGTCCTGCAAAGTAAGAATAATCAAAAGTATTACACGTAGAGCCAAACCCAGGCATAGCACATTCCACTAATACCAATATTAACAGTATTAAGTGTTAGCTGGTTTGGCATATCGCTATTTTACATCATTGATGTGTGACATAGAATTAAACTAGGGACACACCAAGGAATCAACCCGTTCCAAAAGGAGCGCAATCGCTAAACAGCCACAAAAGCTAAAGACAAATGCTGCTTTTAGTGTGAGACCTTTCACCTCTACGACACTTCAAACCAGAAATTTGAATCCTTGCCAGAAAGAAGCTTTGCACTGAAATTCAACAATTAATTACTGTTATACAACACTGGCGAGCCAAATCATCCTACTCCTTCAAAGCACAAGAACATCTTTGCCCTCCCAAATTGAATTCAACTCATCTCAAATAGAGCTCGAGGTAAAGCAACTAGAGCTGGCCACTGGCACTGGCCAGGCTCGTTATGTGGGCCGCCGGAAACCCAAACCTCAAAGACTGGCCCAGGACTGGTAGAGCACTAGCCCGATCAGGAACGAAACAATAAAAAAAATGCAAATTTTGGTTGGCTTTTATTCATCCACCTGAATACAGATGTTCTGTGGTGGCGCAGCTCCTACATCACTATCATCATGCTTACCCTCCGGTGTGGATGGCACCCCAAAGTTTATAAATAACTTTCTTACCAGGAGGTCAACTGAGAAAAGGAAACATGTGGATGCCTCTGACTTGCATTCTAAAGCTTGGGAATATGGAATCCGTCATACGGCAATTTCAGAGAAGCATGGGACTTGGCTTATAAAAGGTTGCTCTTCACCGAGTGTCATGTCAAAACAAAACTTTTGATCCGCTCCACTTTATAATCTGTAATAGCTTGGTGAATAGAAACAGCTACCAAGGGGGACTTCCAAACTTAATATGAGGAGAAACCTTGCCCCAGAAACCCAATATTTTAAAGCTTTGTTTTTGCTTGAGGAACCATCACATCTCTAGGTAAATTTACCTTATTAAGAACCATATGATAGGAAAATGTATTGGGTTTATGTTTTTAACCTTCCGTTAGCAGCTCTGAACAAACACAAGCATTAAAAGCATTTCACAGGGAACAAAATAATTTAAATATTATGCAATGATAATAAGGGAAATATGTATATGGAGACTAAATTTACCGATAAATAATTGAGCCAGAAAAACTAATTACTTCAACTAGGACCTGCATATGTTTTCACCTTTTATACGAGGAAGAACATAGAAGACCTGGCCACCTCTGTCCAGCTCATATTTGATTGCTGAAACAACCTTCTCCTTACTAAATGCTGAAAGATGTGTCTTTATAGGGACTCTTTCTGGAGGAGGCGTAGATATTAAACTGCAGAGAGACCACAAATCTAATCAGGCAGAAGATCATGGGGAGACGAAAGCTATATTCACACATGTTTTTCTACCTTCCTTTCCAATTAGAGAGAAGATACAGAATAAAGGGAGGTATTCACAGGACTGGGAAGAAGTTTGCCACCCGAGGATAAGTATTCCTCCCATGTGTCAAATGTTATTACCAGATAGCAACATATAGAAGACTGATAGCCAGCATGAGTATAGAATGGTAAAATTAACAGAAGTTTCCTAGAAATTCTACACCTTTTGACAGTCTGAGTTAAGCACTATAAGCACTTCCCACAAAATTCTACCTAATAAGCTTCAGTAATGGCCTTCTAAGGCATGATCATGCCAAAAAATTGAACACCGAATCATGTATTTAACCACGTATTACCAGTAGTAACTGCAGAAGTATTTTGAAGATTACCTGGCATCACGGAACCCTGTCAAAGCTAGATATAGAGTTCGGGGGATTGGAGTTGCTGAAAGTGTAAGGACATCAACAGAAGTTTTAAAAGAAGCAATCTTCTCCTTCTGCTTGACTCCGAATCTCTGCAAAGCCAAGAAAAACTGCTTAAGTGAAGTTAAGAAGCTCGTGAGTACAGCTTGTTTCAAATTCACTTACAACTGTATTAACATGTTGAAGTTTTAAACACATGAAAACTTGAGTCATTCCACATATTTTGGTTCTCCACAAAGAATAGCATGAAGTTACCAATTTTCCCTTATTGTGATAAAAGAAGCAGCAGGTCAAGCTAACTTTGGCTAAGAAAGCATTGCATATTGGTCAGCAACATCAGGACCAAACTCAAAACAATCAACCAAGCCTGAACAGATTGCTTCATCAGCTATATTGGTACTTTTTCAGGAAAGTACCCTTAAGGAATATTGTTATAGATTTTGTAGAGTGTCAATCATAAACTAGTGTTAGTAAATACTAAAATAGGACTCCGTAAGCAAGCCATGCATTTGCAATTTAACTTCTGAAACGGCATACATACTATCCTTTCATATTTCGGATTTGTAGGTGTATCAGTTGAGTATGTTTTCCAAGAGAAGGAGAGAAAATTCAATCTTTTAGGGTTTTGACTTTTGAGTCTCTATGCTTCTGTTAAAGTGTGTAACAGGACTAACAAAGAGAATTTTGAGTTTGCCTGATGTTTGAGTCGTCAGAGGTGTTCCCCTCCCATCAAGACCAAGTGTACTTTTTTTGCTTCTTTTTATTTTTAGCATCAAAATCACCGACCTCATGCTCCTTTTTCTTCACAAGCGTTTCACAGAGTAATGGTACAGTCGTAGAAGGATGTCCAGTGTCTTTTCTGAGATTTATGGGTTTTGCGGGAAAGTTGTTTAACTTTATTTTTAATTAGTTACAGTTTTTAGGTTGTTTATAAGAGTTGTCAACAGTTAGTTGTCTTTAAAAGCTGTGCATCAGCAATAATAGAATTCATTTTAAAAATAATCAATAGTATCCCTCATTCCATACCAAACTTTACTCTCAATTCTTTCTTTAATTTCTCTGATATACGTGTCTCTACTTCCCTCTTTTCCACATTTCTAAGTGAAGTCCTGCCTCTATATCATTGGTATCAGAAATAAAGTTGATCCTATTTTGATCACTATTCCTGATCCAAACTGGCATAGGTCAAGTACCAGAAGTAACAAAGCAGTAAGAAGTGACAGAGGAGCAACTAGAAGCTTTCCGAGGTGAGATAGACAAGAAAATCGAAAATCACTTTGCAAGATTTACTTCAAACTAATAAAAGTGCTCTGAAATCTCCAAAAATTGTAGTCACCAGAGGTCTAGAAGTTGATATTCCGATACATTAGGACCAAGAAACACCTGCAATGTATCTTGTGAAGCAATTTGTGTATTTCCTCGATTGGAATCTCATTTTGATGGTATTAATCCTTGAATGTGGTTGAACAAATGTGAAAGGTCCTTTGAACAAACCTGATAGGTACTTATGTGCAGTAGAGAAGGAAGCAAAGATCGCAAAAGAATTATGCTATTACTGCAATCAACACCAGCTGAAAAACTGCTCGAGTTCAACACCAGTTCTAGGATTCTAGTCCATTCCATGTGCAAACTGATGCCTCCACTACTGAGACTGGAATTGTACTAGTACAAGAGGGACACCCATTGGCTTGGCTTGCTGGTTAGAAATGGGAACAATATCTAGTTAGACAATACTAATAATCAAGACTCACCAGAAAAGTCTAGTGGTTGCTGAACCAGAAAATTTCCGCACCATTCCAGCAGTTATAGCTATCTAAACTGATACGATTCAGTTACAATATACAGTATGGAAGTGGAAGGGAGAATGTATTGGCCGGTGTCTTGCCTAAAATGGAAGGTTTTAAAAAGCTTTGCTCGGCTCAATCAGTCCTCAGTAAGATCTTGTAGAAAGGATTATGCTCAGAAAAGTGGTCCTTACACAAGGTTGTCAGCAGTTTACAACTAGGTGAATAAGTGAGGGAATACTTTTTATTTGATGGAAAGAAATAAAAGATAGTAGTAGGTCCTAATACAAGGTTGAGACAGCATATTCTAAACTGGATGCGTAGCTCTCCTACAGGAGGCCACTCTCGGGAGAGATGCTACAATAAAGAATATAAATGCATTGTTTTACCAAAAGGGATTAACTAAGGTTGTTACTCGTTTTGTTAGGGGATGAATAGTTTGCCAGGCTTGCAAGTATGATCATTCAGCCTCACCTGGGCTTTGCCCCCATTGCCAATACCTCAGGAGATGTGGACTGGTACCTCAATGGACTTCATTGAAGGTTTACCTTAATCCTTTGGCGGGAAGTTATAACAGTGGTAGAAGAATGTCCAGTGCATTTCTAAACTATGTTTTTTGGCGGGAAAGTTAATTAACTTGTTGTTCAGTTAGTTACAGTTGTTAGGTTGTTAGTAACAGCAGTCAGAGTTTGTTGTCTAGAAAAGCTCTGCATCAGCAATAGTAGAAATCATAAAATAGCCCATAGTACCCTCTTTCCATACCAAACTTCTCTCTCTTCTCTCTTTAACTTATCTGATATTAGTGTCTTGACTTCCCTCTTTTCCACATTCTTAGTGAAGTCCTGCCACTTTATCAAGTACCAAGCATGCACCACTAGACAAGTCTCGATTCTCAGTCAACTGCCAAAGGTGGCCTTTATGTAAGAAGTTTGGTAGGTAGGACAGTAAGACAAGCAGATTAAAAAATCAACAGTGTTGAGGAGAAACAAAGTGCAATGCTCTACAATGGGTCCCCTTCCCAAACAGCAGCTATTGAGCCACCAAATAACAGGACGAGAACATGTGTTGCAAAATTGTATACAGAATCTTTTTTTTTTTGAAATAATATAAAGAATCTATTTAGATACGGAACTGCCTTCTATCAGTGAGAACTAAACACAATAATGAGAAAAACCACAAGACCAAAGAAGAGAAGGCACCATCATTTCAAGACAAAAAGAATACAGGAGCTCAGACCAGACCTGTTCTTCATCAACTACAAGGAGTCCCAGCTTATTGTAAACAACACGATTTCCAAGAAGTGAATGAGTTCCCACAATAATGTCCAGTTCACCATTTTTTATCATGCGCAAATATTCCTCCTTCTCTCCTCTGGTCTGCAAAGTTATGACAAGGAAATAAAATGTTACTCTCACACTATAGGACATGTAATAACATGTCAATTTGGGCAGCCAAGAAAAGTGTTTGTTCTTTAAAAAAAAAGAGAGATTCTGAAGTTTAAAGTAGTTAAAGCAAGTGAATGACTTAAAATACGAGTTAATTCACGGAATAACAGTCAATTTGAATTTCTCTTACATTCTACGTTCCTGAAAAGGATTCTATCAAATATTTTACGGTTTCTATGATCATCTTTATTTCAGGTATTCAGATCTAGATTTTCTAGCGGATCTAAAGTAGATAGGGATAGAAGTTTGTGCATCTTTCTATATTGATGTTTGTTGCTGGGAAACGGAGACATCGTACTTGGTCCGTGAGCATCGCGAGTCTTCCATTGAAAATTCCATTTCCACCCAAAGTCAATTTATTCAGAAAATAAGACTTCTGGACATGGCTCTTATCAGGTTTTCAGGCATCAAGCCATGGTAAACTGCCAAAGCTTCTTACCTGATCCCCTATAATATCAACACTTGGATTACTACAAAAATATTACCAGACCCTAACATGACTTCTTCAAGCAATAGATTTCTAAGAAAAGTTCTGGGCCAGGGTATTTGGGAGGTGGGGAGTGGTTTCTTCATATTAGTAATGTGTTTTGAATGGGAGGAAATGTAATGTTTCAATGTTCTAGATAACACCTCTAGCGAAAGCCCATTTTAAACAGAAGATCTGTTTGGATAATGCCTGGAGGACATTTCTCTTGTGTGGTCAATGATTATCCCTCTCCCAGACCGAAAGCCCCCTTCACTCTTCTCCCTATGCTGCAGTTAAGCTATTGTCTCTCTCCCTTCCGACCCCTGAATATTCCCAGGATCGGCAAGCAATAAAAAGCAAAATATGCTACCCATTACTCCATTAGTTGCGCAGGAAGCTGGCCTTTAAGGCAAAAGATTTGAAGTATGACGCTTCTGGAAAACCATGAGCAGAAAAAATAAAAATTTCATGATGCGGACCTTATTTCACAACCAAGTGTTTCATGAAAAGGTCGAATAGCTGGTACAGTAGTTAAATGAAGATGATGAACTTTGCAGTCAGGAATCCACTATAATTAATTGCAATAGCACTACACTTTTGGTATGACTATCGTTCGAACAAATCCTCCAAGAACGGTTTTCAAAGATCTTATAGGAACGCAGAGCACCATTCCCCTAGACGCTTACTTCCCTTACATAGAGTATAACACAAAGAAAGCTGTCTAGTTTCCCTTCTGACACCGGAAAATTTATTGGCACACAAGATCTCAAATGATTGAGGAACCAAGTACGTTGGAAATCACCAAAGCAACTCGTTTAATGTTTTCGCACTAGCTGGAATGTGGGTGGATTATGAATACAGGGTACGTAGAATGTCACTTAGATTTGATCATTCTGTTATGCTCAACTATGTGGAACTTGGGGTAATATCATATTCCCCAGGTCAGCCATATCAGAGTACAAGACTTGGCTCTTTTATGCTAAAGAGGCAATTTTGAGGTTAAGTATGCAATGATTGATATCAATGCCTGCTCAATTTAAATAGTATTTTTTAGGGGAAAAGGTCCTTAAATGCACTTGATGTAGGAAAAGACAGCATGTTACTGCAAATGTTAAACTGATAAATTGCCATCATCATCAAAGTGAGGGACATGAGAACCTACAGGGATTGGTACGATGTGGTGATTTCTTCACATTTTATAAGCACTCATGCATGGAATTTTTATAACACTAAACACATCAGCAATCAAATAAGGATCATGTTAGAGCTTAACGTACCTGAAATCTGCTCAGAAGTCCAACCTCTATGTTGGGATACTTGGAGAACCGCTCTGAAATAACGTCAAAATGTTGTTTGGCTAACACGATAGTTGGTGCTAGAACCATAGCTTGCTTTCCTGCTGAAACAACACAAAAGATGGCACGTAATGCAACCTCTGTCTTGCCAAATCCAACATCTCCACATATCAATCTGTCCATCGGAGTTTCTCTTTCAGTGAGATCCTTCTCTACATCAATAAAAGCCTGAAGCAAGTGTCAAGGACCCTAATAGCAGTATCAACCATTAAACGTGCATTGAGTTTTGATTTTATTAATCATGCTGAGCTGTGGTCAAACTAATTCAATACAAATATTGCATTTGGGCAAATCGGAGTATTGAAATAGAAGACTCCTACGAACTTAAGACATCACTTCAACTTAAAATTTTCTGTTCCCCCCTCATAAGTAACGGGACTTCCATCAATATTGCCCAAAACTCAAACGGCCAATCCAATAAGAATCCAATAAGGGACTTCCATCAATCTCGTACATGAAGTAAAAAAAAAAAACAAGAAAAAAAAAAGGTTCATGAACGGAAAGACCATGGTAGGTTAAGACAGAAGCGTTACTTCCCTTTATCTTTGTATAATCAAGAGAATCTGAATCTAAACCAAGCTATCAGATTTGAGACACTTTTCAAGAGCAGTAAGGCCAGTAACCTTTGCTGCAATAGAAGAGCTATAGGTACTTCCTAATAAGTTACAAAACGAGGTACTCCACTCAGCCAGCAGAGGCTATGCTGCATGCAAATAAGCAGAAAATATGTAGCAACCCCTGCATCTACCAGCCGCTAGGGATGGCGGGAAAGATGTCCATAGAATTTTAAAAGTGTGGGAGTAGGATCACTTGATGCTCGGAGAGTGTTCGATGACTTGCAAGCTTGAAAGTATACAAACAGGAAACGAATGATGCTTGAAATCCTAGAGCAAATAAAAAGAAAAGATCTACTGATCCAACCATATAACTCTTTCTGACCTTAACCTATTATGTTAAATAAGCCTCTAAAATAGATATAAATTGAATTCAGCAACCTATTTCCGATTCAAAAACGGTAGAGAGAAGTTCAATCTTGAATATGCAACTCTACAAAAAAAAAAGTAGCGTAGCAAGAGACCCAATGAAGCGAGTGTAAGATGCACAACCATGGAGAACCATCCGAAAAATCAGAAAGGGAATACTTTTCACAGTACACCAACAGAAACCCTTTCAAGAGAATAAGATGCACAACCATGGCTAGAAGCTGCTGTACAAAATTGTGATATCCTATCAACTGAAAGCACTATGTTGCTAAATAAAGGAATTCTAGAATTGGCACACAACTCTAATTGAGAGTGTAAAAGGCTGTTTTACCTGTTTCTGATCTGGAGTGGGCTCATAAGGAAACTCGGCAACAAAGTCAGCAACTGCAGGACTTTTTGGGTATGGAGGCCTTCTCTGCTTAAGCCTATGTAAATATAGTTCCATCAAGTCAACCACCATTTTCTGAACAGCAACCTTGCCTTTCGTCCTCCTCCTTTCCCATGCACTTGTGTCACTTAACTTACTAAGTGTTCGCGGCTTTTTTGTTTCATTTGGACTGAAAATGGAAGGAAACACAGAAAACTCATTGACCAACTCTCTCGAACACTAGAAATACGAAATTACAGTCACAAAATGTGACATACGATTGTCACTACATTCATAAATCCATCAATTTTATTTAAGAGCTTATTCATGCTGGAAAGGAAAGAACTTGAGGGCAGGTACAGATATCCAACATCAACACATCATTACTATGAAGTGTAAACTCTAATCTTCAATGCAAAAACTAAAGACTAAAGAAGCAAAAATCAATATATATGAACTCCAATTAAACCTTTAGAAATGTTCAAATCCCCATATGACAAAGAATTCCATAATATTCGATCACGTTAGTCCTAAGTCACATACATAGATGAAACAAAAGAGTAAATAACATGAACACTAAACCAAAAGGAGCAAAGAAACCATACAGACTATATCGGTAAAGCATGCGCGCCGCCTTCAAAACAGGAAGCTTAGCCATACCATCAGCATACTCAATGAACACATACTCAATAGGCTCAGAACCATCCTTTGGAACATCAAACTTAATCCCAACAAACCTCCCTACACCAACTTTCTTATGCACCACATAATCCCCTGACTTCAAAGTATACGGGTCCACCTTATAATTAAACACACCACCACCACCACTCCCAATTTTCCCATCCTTACCAGCTCCTTTCAGCTTCTCCAACCCCCTCTGCTGCTGCTCCCTCACCAGCTGTATATACTTCTCGGCCTCCTCGGAATCCATGGCCGGTTTCGAAGCATCCCTGCTCCCGTAATCCTTCCTAATCCTCTCATTCAATACCGATATCGGGTCGTTCTCCCAGTCAGGAAGCTTGTCCTTTCCTTGACCAAATTTGACCGCTTCAGTGTACACAGCACTGCATAGTGGAAAAAGGCGAGGTTTTCGACCGCGACACGGGCATTTGAGGGTGATCATGAGGGTAGATGGTTGAATGCCAGAGTGCCATTTTGAGCAGAAATCTGTAAGTTGGTAAGTTAGTTTTGTGGCTGCCATTTTTTACAAGAAACTGTTTTTTTTTTTTTTTTTTGTTAAAGGGTGTTGAAAATGAAGTTGGTAAAAAGGGGTTGTTGCATAGTTGAAGTATATTATGGAGAATTGGAGTTTTTTGGAGTGTTTGAGAGGAGGAGAAGAGGGGGTTTTGAGAGGGTTTAAGCTGATAATGTGAAGAATTTGTGGAGTGGAAAGTGAAGCTGCAGGAAATATCTGTACTAGGACAAACAAGTCTTTTTGCTCATATTGTTGTTAGTTACTTGGTTGTGTGAGGTCACAAGAAGACCGTTAATGACAGTTGATGTTTTTTTTTTTTTTTGGTGA
>CAAKMY010000907.1:0-25408 GCA_901111285.1 Corrigiola litoralis
CACACACGACTTTGTCCTACCATGTAGCCAACCTTGAGTACCTTTGAAATGCTTGCAGGGGAAGGAGAGTCGAGGTCAGCCACTGAACGAAGTAGGGACCAGCCCTGTCCGGCCACCGTCCACTTTGTAAGGTTGGGTGAGTTGTGTTGCACGTAGAACACTTGACTGTAGTTCAGCTTTAGGCCCTCCACGACAACAACCCCCACCCCCACCCCCACCCCTCTCTTGCCGTGAAGATTTCATTTATTGCTTATCTAGTTATTGCTGTGCTAGGAGCATTCTACTTATACGAGGCATTTATCGCTCTCTGTTTGGTCGCATATGCTATTTGAATTTAAGTTGTCAGAGTGTGCACTATGTAACTTGTAAGTCAAGCTCTGGTCCATTAATTTTGCTGGTCGTGTCTTTGATAGCTAGTGAAGCTATGAATCAACTAGCCTTTCTTGTTCAGTGGTTGCTCGTATTATATGTGCTAAGGGTGCTAATCTATAGGAAGTTTTTATTCCGCCATTTTGTTCTCACCTTTTGCCTTTATGTTTTTGGTTCATATCTTTAGGGAAATCAGATTAAGATTCATCGATGGCTTTCTTACTGACCATACTTTTTTAATATGAATTTACTACAGTCTCTCAGTCCTTTGTCTAGCCTTTTCTTATCAACTTGCAACTGATGAAGCAGATACGAGGGACATTAGATGGTGCTTTTCCAGGTATTTTTGTCTATCTAGCTAGTTAGTTCATACTATTTGTGATCTGTTTCCTTGTCCTTGTATATGTCTAATTGTGATGGAAGATCCTAGTAAAACAGACTTAGTTTCACTTTCACAAACTTCGAACTTTTTTCCGAGAAACTTATGTTTTAAATGAGTGTGTTTCTACTTTTTAGGCCACCCATTGGCATATTGATAGTCTTACAACCCATTCTTGCCTATGGGAAGAGTAATCTTACAGCAACTCATTCTTGCCTATTGGTAAAGTGCAAAAGTACTCTCCAATTTTTGGGACTTCCTATTTTCTCCTAAGACAATGATGTTCATGTTTGTATATTAGACTCTGTTGTTTGCAGTTTTAACCAAATTCTTCTTGCCTATTTGGTATTGTAGATTGTTCAAATTGTTCATCGATCCAAAAACCAAAAGTGTGATTATAATTATAATTTTAATTTGTTTTGGGCAGGTCATTGAAGAAGTGAACCTCTACTGAAGAGTTGAAGCTGTTTCCACTTCAGTTATCGACTTCGCTTTTTACATTTTTTTTGTATTTTTTTTCTTTTTAATTAGCTCTTAGATAATGTAAGATTCATTCTACAACACAAATTTGAGATTTGTGGTTTATTACTCCTTTAGATGCAAATACATATGAACCTTTGTATCATTGGGTTAATTATATTTTAATGAAAAATTCTTTTAATTCATTTGTCTTAAATTCTTGAAATTCATGTAATATTTGGCTGATGCAATTCATGGTTGAAAAAAAAATATTAATCAAAAATAATGGGAATTATTTCACAATGACAAGTAATAACGATGAACAATTTTGTCGTTATTTTACATTTTTTAGTCGTTAATAGATATACAATAACGACAAGAAAGGTAGTGGTCGTTAATGTATTACGACGACTATTGTGGTCATCGTTAATAGTAATAACGATGAACAACCCAATGTTCGTCGTTAAAATCAATAACGACGGGACTAGTTACCACGAAATATCAGTTGGTCGTTATTGACTTATAACGACGAAAAAGTACCCATTTAACGACCAATTGGTTTATCGTTAATGGTGAGTTTTCTAGTAGTGTTTGTTATTGCTTTATTTGCGTTTGTTTTATATATTTGCACTATCACTACCACAACTACAATTCCACTTACAATAAAAGAGTACTTATATGCATCACTAGTACATACATGATCTATCGGAAATATTGTGGAGTTATTATGTTGCTTTCACTTACTCCACGAAGCACCAGCACTAGCACCAGGCCATTAACACAGGTTTATTGGTGCTTGTTATAACGATGCACCAAAATATGTCGTTGAATCTTCATATCTGTTGTTTCATAGTCAAATACATAAAAACCAATCAAAGTATACATTTACATGGGCATACAGATTATTGAATCTCACATATCACCAAGTTACATATCCATGTTAGTACTTTGTATTGTACTGGTTGAAGTGAATAACTTATTAGTATGGTTTATGTCACTGGTGCATCCACTGGTGCATACATGGTGCGTGCATGGTACATATGAATTGAGATTTGTTTAGAATTTCTTAAAACGATCAAAATTGGTCAACTCTCAATTCACCCCCCCCCCCTTCTTGGGTGTTCTTGTGCTAATAACACTAGCCTTAATTCACACACACCATAATAAGATCTTGCGTTAAATTAATTAAGTCATAATAAGGGGTTAAAGCCAACAACATACAGACATCCTAATGTGTTTTTTATGACACAAATAATTATGCGTGTTTTAGTGAATTGATGTTTGAGTAAGATTACAATATTTACAGAAGAGATCTTATGACTTTCTTTGCTGGTAAAGTCATAGCATCTAAAGTTGTCGATATTTGGTGTCGAATACTGAACAACATCGAAGCTAAACATTCGGAGGCATGCACAAGACGTGTATACATCACATGTGATACAATGGTATTTAATTTGTCTATACACTTGGTGTTGGTGCAACTAACTTTGATGCAGACATGTCTTTCAATAATGAGCTTTTCTATAATATTTCTGAGTACTTTGTTTCCTGGGGCTTATGGACAAGGTGAATCCAGTGATCTTCTTTACATAGTATTTGCTGACAAGATTGAGCGTGATATGAGACGTTCCAACATCACATCTTTGATGGAGTATGACCTGGTAAGATTCTCAAAATTGATGCTTCTTCTTTTTGTTAGTTTGCTTCATCTCTTTGGTTAGAAGTTGTTAATGCGTATTCATGTCAAAGAGCTGAATATGTTACCTATTATTTATGATATTTGGTTTGTTACTTGTTTTTCTAGGTATTCTTTCCTGTTTATATAGGCAAGGTGTATTATCTTATGGTATTCTAACTTTGAAGATAAAAGTGCTGACATAATTTATTGCAAGAAAATAGTTGTAAGTGAGGGTAAGAAGTATCACGGCGAGGCTCGTATATAAACTGTTTCTAAACAATTCAAATTTTTCATTAATTATTGCTTAAGAAAAAAAGAAGAGAAGTCGTTCAAATTAAAGCATAAATTCCCAGCATATGTGACAAGGCTGAGGGATTTGGAAGATTTCTAGAAGTGAAAGGGGATCCCAAGGGAAGACTTAATAAAAGTTTTACCCTTGCTGTGCTAGAATTGCCTTGAAACAATAATATCGATGAAAATGACACTGCCATCTACACAATGCGACATATGGAGACATACTTGGGTCCTTTCATTGACATCGACTTCAGTAAAATATATTATGTTAGTGAGTTAAACTAAGGTTTATCAGCATGCATTAAACAATAAAGAGTACATTATCTCCGGAAAAATAACTCAGTTTCTCTCGTGTGGTGTGTTTTGTAGGCTGAATTAATGAATTTTACTACGGATCCAATCTCATGCGAGCTATCACATTCTTCCCTTAGATAACGATATGCATCAGCCACATTCACACCTTTGGACTTTAAATGACTAATGTACTTTTTCTTCGGAGTTGAAATATCTCTTTTTTTTTTTTGAAACAAGTTGAAATATCTCTATGAGATATAGCATGGAGAATTTGATGCGGACAACAAAAGGCATGATAATGCTCCATCACATGCCTTACTACAAACCACTTACCGGAAAGTTTTAACTCAAAAATGTACCATACTTTTGCAACCGGTACGCCTATCAAGCTTAAAAAAACTTCTTATCCTCCATATTTTTCTTATTTTTAAAACTCTCTCTGCTTCACATCACCATTCTCTCGTTTTCTTGGCTTCGAATAACGCGCACCAAAACCAATTCCATATGCATATTCATTGTACATTTCAAAAGCAACTTTCTTAGACAGAATAACCTTATTAATAAGGCAAGACTCGAAAGACTCATTCACCAAAACAGATTCAATAATAGGCACAACTTACCAGAAACAAAAACATACAAATAATATTTAATAATCCATATGTTTGATACATCGGAAATATGGCTAACTAAATTTAAATTTTGATAGTAAAATAAATCACGATATGGAAAGAAATTGTAATCGTAGACTAACAAAAACTTAAAAAATGTAAATCAACAAAAAAAAGCTCTGACATATAAAAACTTTAATAAGACAATTAATAAATTCAAATAATATTTAATAGAATAAATAAAAAATAGACAAATAACAAATTGCAAACATAAAACTCCAAGGAAATTAAATCCATAATTAATCATAATAAAGAATTATTGAAAAAAACAACATAAAATACAAATGAAAAACACATAAGTACAACTATTAAATTCAAGCAATATTTAATAGAATAAATAAACAAAGAGACAAATATCAATTGCAAACAATAAAAGCCCAAGGAAATCAATAGTTTATCATAATAATGAATTAATGAAAACAACAACAACATAATAAAACATAATTAAGTATATGATAATTAAAAACATGAATTTAAAACTTAAAATAGATTTAGAATACGAACTAACTTGTAGTAATTTGTGAAGAATTTAATAATTCAGCCATGAAAAATAGCTATAGAGAAGTTGAACAATTAAAAAAAAGATAGGGAATAGTAAAACAATAAAAAAAATAACGTAGTCGGGGGAAAGTTGGGGGAATGAAGGCGACAAACGTAAAGAGAGAGGGAAAAAACATATTCGAATATAAAAACAATGGGCGTGAAATGACGTTAAAAGCCCCGATTTAGCTTGTTATCACAACAATGCCCCTATGGCTACCTAGAATTTACCAACATCACAAATGAATAAGGGGTATTTTGTCTAATCACTTGTCATCCACACTCACTTAGGCGATGTGACATGATCCTAGGTTGATCATAAGGTTAGGAAATGTAAAGAAAGAGACGTTGCACTTGTTTGGCTAAGGATACACATCACAAAAAAGTGACATGAGTTGTCATTGTCCTAACAGTGGTACAAATATTTTTTCCTGCTACAATTTACTCATCTTGGCAACATTTTTCCCTCCAGGACCACTTATATTCTCACCTTCTGCAGGACCACTTATGCCACAAATTATTTACAATTCACAAGCATTCTCCTCCACATCTTATTTTATAGAAAGGACACATAAAGTTACAACAAAATAATGGGAATGTTGTTCTTCCTAGGCACTCTTTTATTGGGAATCTTGTGGTGAATAAGAAAATTGCTACTATTAACAACATTTGTAGGAGGGGCTTAGTGCTTGTGAACAGATGTTCTCTTTGCAGAAATGCTCTTGAGACTGTGGACCATCTATTGTTCTGTTGCTCTTTTTCTCATCAAGTTTGGCAGAGCATTTTGAGATGGCAGGGCATCTATAGAGGTGTGCTGAGTTTGAGGCATGAGCTCAACTGGATGTTTGACTATAATCGTGGCAGGAATTGGCGCAAGCAGTGGCTCAGATGCTCGTTTTTGGCTTCTTTGTCTGAAATCTGGGCTGCTAGGAATAGCCTTATTTTTCTTGATTCTTTTACTTCCGTTGAGCAAGTTGTAAGGAGAATTAAGTTCATTGTTTGTGTTAGGATGTACTCAGTTAGTAGTGGCTTTAGTGAAGAGCTCTTGACTGATTGCTTACTTGGCTAGATTTATCTAGCTTAGGTTGTATTTGGATTCTCCTTTTTGGGATTGGTATAAATTTTGTTACCTTTTTCAAAAAAAAAAAAAAAGGGAATGCATAAATGTGAATCAAAGTTTTTTAATTTATTTCATGCTTTATTTTTTATCTTGTTTCCCCCTATTAGCTGACAATGGTGCCATAGCCTTTGTTCTCTCTTTTTTAAAGGAGACTGGAGTCATTGTAAAAAGACGTACTTTTAGAATGAATATGATTGAGAGTGCTTTAATTAGAGCATCCTTTGTTGAACCTTTTGTGAGTTCAGACACCATGTACTATCAATTTGTCTTTGTAAAGATTAATAGGGAATTTGTCTTGTGAGTAAACTGAAATTTCAGGCAGTTTCTTGTGCTTATTCCAATATAAGCTATAGTCATGCTCATATCCTTGTCAAATGACTCTAATGACAGTTTGTTTACCCTTATAAACACAAAAATCCACAAAAGACATCTTGTTTGACTCTCTCGTATTACTTGAAATCACTCAAACTTGAACACTTGGAAAGGTTGTACTAGTGTTAAAAGGTTCGGGATTCCGTTCGGTTTGTGGAACGGGATCGAGTATAGAGTCCGCTGCTTGGACCAAACACGGTTCAGTTAGGTTCAGTGTGGGTAAATATTGAAGGGAAGAAAATATTATAAAAATACTCTAAATACAGTAGTTGTTCCTAATTGTACCCCAATAACAATACCAAATCGGAAGATTGACATACACTAATCCCAACTATGGCGGTTTGTTTGAAAATAATCCTAGCTTTGGTTTTGGCAAAAATAATCCTAATTTGTCATCATTTTTGCACGTAGAGCCCCCGCATTTTCCGAACCTATTTGACCACCTTAACTCTCCCCCAAACACCCACTAGCCACCTCTTACACCCCCTAACCTCCAACCACCACTAAAATCCACCCCCAACCTCAAAACCCTTTGTACAACCCCCCAACCACCTTAAACCAGCGACCCCCATCACCATCAAAATTACCTCTCCAGCTAAAATCCACAGCTGCCCACGAATGCCTAACCAATTTAATGCCAAAACTCATAACCACCCACCATCATGCAACCCCTTCCCTACATACCAACCTTGTTTTGGGGGGTGATTATTGGTGTTTGTATTGTGGGATTTGATTGAGGTGAGAGAGAAAGGATAAGAGGGTATGTAGTGAGAGACAAGAATGGTAATATATTGGGTTTAAAGTTGTCGTTGGGTGATGGTGATGAGTTGGGTTTGAAGTTTAGGGAGGGTGTGTGATGGGAGTGGAAGGCCGAGGAGGGGAGGGGAGTAGGTCGAAGAGGGAGAAATTGGTGATTAATTTGGAGGAAAACAGAAGATTTGGTGGTTGTGTGAGGAGAATGGTGGGATGGTGGGAAAGGGAGGAGGTTTTGGGGGTGTTTGGAGATGAGTAGTGGTGGTTGTTGGTGGTTTGGGGGGAAATTTGGTTCGGTATAGGACTCCGGACCTAGGTTCGTGGATGCGGGAGCAACATGAGCAAAAATGATGACAATTTAGAATTATTTTTGCCAAAACCAAAGTTAGGATAATTTTTAATCAAACCACCATAGTTGGGATTATTATATGCCAATCTACCTAACAAATAAATATTAACAACTTCTCATAAAAAGTAGACAAGAAAAGTCAAAGCCCAAACTTTTCATAGTAAAATAATGGTTTCCCACATGATGGCTCGTGTCCCTGTATATCAACTTTTCCCTCTTTTCTCTCTCTATCTCTCTTTCTCTCTCACTCACATGAGATCTAAAATTCTCGAAAAAAGTTCAGTTGTAAACTGGTTCGCAAACCGTTCGCGTTCGAACAACGTTCCAGAGTTGGCGAACCGGTTTGAGGTTTATACCATCGAATCCCGAATCAAGTAACAATGGGTACTATTGTATAGAATTTGGCCCAAAATTTGATCTGAAATTCGAATATTTATTTCCAAACATTAAAGGCAAAAAAAGGGAAATTTTAAGAGTGACAAAATAAAAGTAAGGGTGACCATTAATATGTTCCTAGATTTATACATATAGCAATTGTTTGATTGACACAAAATCATGGAGGAGAATGAAATTCCCATGAATTGAGAATTAAGTTAGTTATTGTTCGTCCATAATTTGATAAAATGGAGGAATAAAAAATTCCATGTGAGTTAACAATTCCTACAATATGTGGGTTTAGTCAATCGACTTCCCCCATCGTCATTTACAATCCTTGCATATTTTAGGTGATGACATTACAACATTACCCTTAGAACTTTATATATCTACGTTTCATAATAAGCAAAGTTGCATATGATATGATTTATTTTTTAACAAATTATATGGAAATTGCATCCTTTTCAACCAAACAAAACACATGAATCATAGGAATTACAGATTCCTATATATCAACTAAACAAATTAGTGTCAATTTCAAAAAAGTGCAATTTTATACGCGTAATTGATTCAAAATTTGAGCCAAACGACCAAATATACAAGCGTATCATTCACGTTGTGGTTATCTAAACTTGAAAATCAACTCTATTATGTAGAGTTTTCTATATTAGTAATAATTAGTTTATATGATTTTTTTCATTCACTATATATATGCCCTTTTTTAAATTTATGTTTTGAATTTTTTGCATTAAGCTTATTGTCATTCGAAATGAGCAATCACTTAATAGAAATCAATAGGTTGGTTAGAAGTAGTTTAATCAAGGCGAAGTAAACACAATTGAATTTTAGAATGATAAAAATAAAACACAAGTGAAATAGGAATGCAAAGATGATGTGAAAAATCATAAAAGAGAAAGAAATATAAAATTACTATGGAATCCACTTATTTCAAGTTTTCATTTACTTTATGGTGCCACTTTTTGGAGAAGAACATATCTAAACAATGAATCAATGATAAATATAACAAAAATGTGTAAATTGGTGCCAAAGTATGAATAAAAATACTTCAAAAACGGTGATCAAGTCTTGAAAGAGGATGAATAAAGTTTTCTGTTGCTCTTATCTATAGATTATTGCAAAAAATTGAGTATAAGGAGAAAACCAACAATCAAATAATAGTATTTCCATTGAATTCATAAATAGATAATCAATGAGTTTAATTAGTTAATAGTTAATTTAAAACATAATTAGAAGGCGAAAAGTCTCAGATAAAGATGACATCTATGACTTACCATTCTATATAAGTTTCTATAGAAGCCTTTTGTTTCCAACTTATAACCCTACTAAATAGGCGCCACGTGTCCTTATTTAATTTCTATAGAGACCTTTATGTGTTTAAGATAATAGTATACTTTCTCCATTTTCACCAATTCCTTACACTTTTCAAATTTCCCCTCACATATTTTGAAATTTGAAAAGTGTACAGAATTGGTAAAAACGGAGCGAGTAGATATTAATGACACCTACTCTCCTGAATGATTTTGGCATGTATTCTGATATCATCTATGAGTAACTTTATGATCAATAACATATAAAGGATCCAAACATGTATTATTCTTTTCTTACTGTTATAATACTAGTCAATATTAGGATGAATGGATCCCCGTACTTCAAGGGAAAATATCTTCACTGCACAAATAGTAAAAGTACTGTGTACGAATAGTAAAACCACTGTATACTGGTCTATAAATAGACCTTCACAAAGCATCAAAGAAATAACATCTAAACTCCTCTACTCTCATCTAATGTTCAGTTAATGTTGAAACTCTCTTTCTTTTGAGTCTTCTAAGCTTATTTTACAACACGTTGTCAGCACGAATTTGCTCTCAAACCCAAAAGAGAGAAATAAGCTTTTGAAACTCCTTTTATGGAGGAGAGTTGTAGTTCTTGCAATCTTAGTTATCCGCAACCGATGACGAAAAACTCATGCCATGGCTAATATCTAAGGTAAGTAACTAAGTACTTATAACCGGTAATAATAATAAATTAATAATAATAAGAGGAAATAATATTTAACCGGCTTAAGTGTTGGCGTTCTTAAAATGACCATCTTGACTTCGACTTATACATCCTAAGGTGACTGTGAAAGAGCCACCAAAAGGGGTTGTTTCCACCACAAAAACCATAGAAAGTGTGGTTGCCAAATCGGCGTAAAAACAAAGGGGTTAAGGGAGTGGACTCCCCTCATACTATTATACCCCAACATGGTTGGAAGTGGCTGAAAAGGCGAACTCACCATGCTAATATGCTACCCACCACAAAGTGGTGATGGGTAAGGGTTATCGTGGCAGAGAACCACATTACCACCTTAAGAGTGGTTATACAACCCTGCAACCAAAAGTGTGAAGTTGGGACCACCAAATGCATGTGTCACAACCGCTTCGGGAACACCATGAATACCATGGAAGGCACCACCAGGGTGGTGGAGCGTATGGTTTACCTACCTCACCAACATGGTTTAATTAAAGGAGGTTGTGGATTACCCACCTCGATGAAACGCGGCAATGAGCTTGAGAGGATGTGAATAACCCATCCCTATTATCGATCAGTAGAGATCAAGGCTTGGCCGGAATAAAAGTTGAAAAGTCGCGAGTGTTCTGTCATAAAGTGACTTGACCAAGTGCCAAAATAAATGCGACCCACAGTGGCTTTCTATGCCGTGACATGAACAACATGCAGTGGGGTTTTCCCGTCGGCTGTGGCCGGAGTCTAGCCGGCGAGCCATTAATATCTGTTGGCTGGAGTTTGGTTGGCAAATTATTTGGCCGGCAAGCTCTTTGTTTGTTCGTACTTGAATACTGGAGTTAACATGTGGAGATGATTTATTTTAGAGCAATAAGCAGTAAGATGAAATAATTGCCCATTCCTATAGTAGAGATGGGAGGAAAGTAAAAGTAGAAACAGTCAAAGAAGAAAAGGAAATGGGATGTTGAAAAAAAAAGTAGCCCTGACACTTTCTTACAGCTGCTTCATACGGAGTACATATTTTTCAAAGTAGCACATTAGTTGATGTTTATGACTTCTGCATAAATGAAATAAGGGAAATGCTATCATACCTTAGTGATAGCTACTAGTATTATATAACGACAACATTTCAAATAGAAAACGTAAAGCCACTGCTACTCCATTATTTTTCTTCTTAGAAGACAAGTCAAATCTAAACAAGCTAAAACTATGCACGAGGCTGGTGCGTGAGTTTGTTTGGCATTATCAGTGGATAATTAATAGGCTGACATTATGTGACCGACTTAAGAAACTTTTGTCTTCGTTACAAATTTTCAAACTGCTGTTGATTCACGGGTTGCATAATTACATGCTGCACAAATTGCTCAAAGCTCAGCTGTACTTTGTAGCCCTTAGTTACAATTTAATAGAAAAAAAAAATGTTAAATGCCACCACATATTTCCAATAGATTCTGATATTAATATAAGTGGTCTATCACACATTGACATGCACGATACGTCTAGCTTCATATGGCTTAAAGCCAACATGGGTAATATTGGGGTTTCTGAATGTTTACATTTGACATTGATAATCAATGGTTGTATCACAAAGGTGGATATGTCTTGAGATGGATAAAATAGTCACTGAAGATACAATACAGGGAATGTCGATTCCCAATGTGTGAACCTCAATAATATTGTCCAAATAATTGACAACTAGACAATGGAAACAAGTTCTCAATATACCCTTATCTAAGGAATGATCTTCTAAATGAAGGATCATGATATGAAGTCATTATAAAATTGACACCCGTGATGATTTTATCTCCGGGTCAAGCTCAAGTAAATAAAATACAGAGCTCCAAATGAAGGTACTATTTTCTAAACTCTTATTTAAATTATGGCTTGCATATGTGCTCAATATTTTTCTCTCTCAAATTGAGATGCAAACTATTAAATATGTTTATTACTTGTTCAACTCAATTTGAACAAATGATTACTATTGGCAAATAGTAATATTTAACATGTTATGCTATATACGTTATTTATGAGTTAATAATTTGCTAATCATGTGAAGCCATTAGGTTAGTCAAATTTCTACATTACGAAGATAAATCTTCTATCTTAAATACCTGCTAATTTGTGGTATTATGTTCCATGACCTAAAGTGTCATATTATGCTATAAAAGTAAAAGGGAAAATCAAATTTTCTTTCTATAAAAGGAAGGCTTACCCTCATTGTTTTCGGCCGCCTCCTTCTTACTATTTACACAAATCCTAAAGAAAATTTTTCTCTCTCATATCCTCAAAATTTCTCTTCTTCACCATGCCACCAAAGGGAAATCGGCCACAATCTACTTATGTCATGACCTTTGAAGAAGATTTAAACAAGTTGAAGTGTCTAATGGTGACACTTATGGTGTTACTTATGTTGTTAACATTACTAATGTTATTTATTATTTTGTCAAATATGAAAACCTTTTAGGTTTATCCATCAAGTCCTAAGCTTAATGAAATAATTATTTTTCTTGTTTATGCTATTTTTGGCAATTACTAGCATTTATTGGCATATTTTTCTAGCACAAGCATGTTTTCTCCTCTAATATATTTACGGTTTGGATAATGAAAAAAGGGGGAGAGATCGGACAACAAGATCTAATTGTTCATTAACGTAAAATGTGAACTTGTTGATCTAATTGATGCTTGTTACTCGTTATTGCTAGTCGTTGATATTCACTGTTTGAGTACAATGACCATAAACTCTTGCTCAGTGTATTCTTGCATATGTTTAGGGAATATCATTATGTCTTGATCGTTATTTATAGCGATGTTTATCACTTAATTGACAAATTATTATGGCCTAAATTAATGATTATTAAATGGTCATTATCTTATAACTGTTTAAAGAAAACACTTGATGATCGAATGGTTAAAAAGAGCGACATAAATATGATGGATAAATTTGTGCTAAAGGCATTGTGTCGACTAGATGTCTTCTTGTTTAAAATAGGTGTACATTTGCTCATGTACAATGTCATGTGTGACGATCCTTCCCAATAAGTTTATAGAAAAGAATCTACCATTCCAATATCAGGGGGAGAAATTAAGAATTTTAATCAGAATATGTAAGTCAAAGAGATTTACGGAATAACAAAGGAAATGGAAGATAATCCCCTATCTTGATTCACATATAAGAGTATGTGAATAAGAAATGTGCAATGTAAGTGCACATATACAGATATTGACATCCTTAAAACATGTTCACATTTAACCGGCTATACATATGCTCCTGCATGATCTTACATGATCATATTACTCTATAAATGCGCTTATAAGTATGGTCGACCACTAGTTCCTTCATGTTGAACTAGATAGAGGAATGAGAAAGCAGGAAAGCATCAATATGAAAAGAGTCATATTCTTTCTTGAAAGGTGAACAGATACAGCAAAGGCAATAACATCACATCCTCATTACATTTACCTTAAAAGAGGTGTATATAAGAAATACCTTAAGAAAGGTATAAACCTTGTTGAGGAGGAAGTTACCTTAAAGGAGGTGCATGTTTATGTTAAACACCATGGGAAGGTGCTATACCTTGGAAAGGTGTATGAAGTAAGGCATCACCTAAAATGGTGAGCATCTATAACGATGCGATCTCGATATCAATAATTTGCCCCTTACTTAGCCGTTTGATGGATGTCTAAATAAAAACTGATTAATATTAGTTAATGAAATGGATAAATGACGAACAATAAAAGTTGGTTCGGTCGAAAAATGCTGGAAGAAGCAAATCCTCTAAACGAGGATCATCCTTTTATAGGTGTAAAGCATGTGGCTTACACTTGCATAAGTGTGATATGCATTACCACTGGTTAATGTTGCAGAGTAATATTCATTATGGCGAAGTATGTGACAAAGTAATATACACCCGCCGTGAATACTCTTGCGAGGATTAGAATCCTATGAGCCAAGTTGGAATTACTGGTATAATATATTTGGACTAAAGATCCAAAATCAATCTAGAGGGATTGAAACTAGTCATGTGTCATCAATTATCACATTGAACTCAACGAGGCTAAATGATCCCCTAAAGGGCCCTGAGGGGGAGCATTTGAGTAAAGATGAAGAAAGTCTTTTAATCTCAATGAACTATGTCTACACTTTCCGGAAGTGTAGAGCATAATTCAGAATAGAATTGATGACAATGGCCGCATAAATCATAAAGTGATATAGTGTGCTTAGAGCTTAATCTGTTGATGAAAATCAACAAAGATATGATTAGCTCAGACGCAATGAGATGGAATGATATTTTCTCGAATGAGAAGTTTTTGGTTACATAGTCCACACTCCATGAGGGAGTGGAGCCCATACTTGTAATTGGAAATTTATGCGGAAATTGTGAGATGGAATATGAGGAAATTCTTGTGTTGGGGTACCACAACATTGAGATTTCTATCAGTCTATTCACAATAGAAGGACTATAAATGCGTCTTATAAATGTCATAACCGTATATGATTATGAATTACTTCATATTGACATCTATATGAAAGTCCTTAGCTCGAAGGACTCGAATTTCCTATAGCTTGGAGATGAAATATCTCGGAATGTATATTCCATGAAAGCTAAACAAGTCATTCTATGATTTGCATAGGATGTAATATAAGAACGATGGAATTCGTTCATATATCTTCATCAAACAAACCAAATGTGTTTTTGTTGTAATTATGGTTTACATTGATGACCCAATCAGGTCATATACCACTAATTACTGGATGAAGAATTTCGAGATAAAATATCTTGAGAAAAGTAATGAAGTGTAAATCTCGAATGAGAGATTACACCAACAGAATTCTAAATAAACAAAGTACTTTCTCTGAACTCGTCAATGGTTCACTATTATCTAAAAAAGAGGATTCTTTCCCTCCTCAAGCAAGGCATAGTGAATATGCTTATTATTTACTATTTCTAATTGCTATTGAAAGTTTATTACAATTGGAAATAGTAATAAATCAGATATTGAACTTGTTGGGAACTCGAAAATAAGAGACTTGATATGATAAGGGACAATTTGTCTAAAATTGTTCTATCCAAGAGATGAATATTATATACTTGCAGATGTATAGAAGAAGACAACTTAAGAAGGCCAAACCATCATTCATGAAGTCTTTTACAACTTGTATCACACAAGCAAGGTTGATTACAAGTGATTGAACGAAAGCACATTGGCCTGAGTTCTTCATCATTCATGACATGGAATTGGAAGAAAGGATCAATGTTCGGTAAATCAGTCAAGCAAGAATCAAGCTGTATATAAAGCTTTCAAGATCAAAGCATCATATTTTGAGACCTACATGAAGCTCAGGGGGAGCAATATATGCTCTGCACTCTTTTTCCCTTCGTCCAGGTTTTTATCCCACTGGGTTTTTCCTGACAAGGTTTTTAACGAGGCAGAAAGCATATAATGCAATCTACACTAACAAACTGTACTCTTTTTCCCTTATATTGGTTTTTATCCCACTCGGTTTTTCCAATGTAAGGTTTTTAACGAGGCAGTAATATCCCCACAAGCATGTACCTTATGGATGACATATAAGGATCCATTCAAGGGGGAGTGTTATAATACTAGTCAATATTAGGATGAATGGATCCCCGTACTTCAAGGAAAAATATCTTCACTGCACAAATAGTAAAAGTACTGTGTACGAATAGTAAAACCACTGTATACTGGTCTATAAATAGACCTTCACAACTGGTCTATAAATAGACCTTCACAAAGCATCAAAGAAATAACATCTAAACTCCTCTACTCTCATCTAATGTTCAGTTAATGTTGAAACTCTCTTTCTTTTGAGTCTTCTAAGCTTATTTTACAACACTTACCACCCTTTACATATTTTAAAAAAATCTTATCTTTGAAAAAAAAAAAAAAACACGTGTTAAGCCTTTTAGCCTCGTACACTATCCAAAACATTTCCTAAAGCGAGCAAGACAAAATTACAACACAAACAGAGGATAACAGAAATGGTTAGGATAGGCGGGAAGAAAGTGACCGAAATGGTCGGTAAAATTGGCGGCAACGGTGTCGGCCAACTCCTCGTCGCTGTCGCCGCCGCATTCTTCGTCCGCCTCTTTTCCGGCCCCGGTCCCGCCCTTTTGCCCGACAGCGAAATTGAGGAAGAAGACGACGACTCCGAGGTTGTCTCTGAAGAGGGGACAGTCACAGTGTTTCCTGTCAGCATTCGCTGGAGTAACATCACTTGTGCCCTCTCTGACACTAAGAATAACTCTGTACGTCTTTTTTTACTAGCCACTTTTTGTACTTATAGTCGTGCTTACTCCTTGATTTTGTAGAATTGTCGGTTTATTTCGTGGTGGGTATTTGTTTTAAGATGATTACTGTGATTTCTGTACTAGTCGCGAATTGAGTTACATGCCTACTTTTATTATAAAAGTAGACCAAGCCATATAAAGGCATATAAATCTACAACTCAATTTGGGCTTGTAGCTTAAGAAAATTTAGCTTGTAATAAGTTGGTCACTTTTATAATAAAAGTAGACGGTCTTCAAATAATTTGTGATTGAGCTAAGTGGTCGCGTTTTATCACCACCTAGTCTTGTGAGAGACCGTCTACTTTTAGTAGACCAAGCCATGCTGGCCAATAAAAGCATATAAATCTACAACTCAACTCAACTTGGGCTTGTAGGGAGCTTAAGAGAATCTAGCTTGTAAAGAGTTGGTCTACTCTTATGATAAAAGTAGACGGTTTTTTTCTAACAATGTGTGTTTTACCAACAACCTATGGAAGTGACCATTATAATTTATGAGATAAAAGAAGGTGTAAAATTTAAAGGTTAATTGTGTCACACTCACTTTGTAGGCCAATACACCGTTTTATATGTTATTTTCAGAAAAGTTTAGAAATGTAAAGTATAAAAATATGACATAAACAAAAAATTGAGAAAGTTCAGAAAAAATAACATAAAAAACAAAAAATACAAAAACAAAATGGTGTAGAGGACATGCCCCTATATTATGGATGGATATATACACTATGTTGCTAAATATGTAATTTAAAATGCTTGGTAAATTTGTACTTTATACCTAGTAGTTGGTGAATATACTGGTGGGTGAATATGTAAACTATAACATGTATAGTAGGGTTGATGCATACTTCGTATATGCACTGTGTTGATTTATGTGAATATGTCTTTATATACGGGTGGACATGGTGCATGATACATATATCATTTAAGAAGTGCATTGCATAATAATTGAAATTTAACGGTCTCATACAAAGACTTTGGTTTAGGATGTGGGTACCACCGCGATATGGGCTTTAAAAATTTGTTAACTGACATCGAATAGGTTGGTGTGAGTGATAAGGGCTCTAAACCGCCTTAAGCATAAGGTCAGAGGTTTGATTTTTGTTTCAGAGGAGTTTATGCTGGGTGGGTGTAACTATTTCCTTACGCTACCCCGATGGAGATTGCCCTTGCTTGCTCAATTGTAGTATGAGGTTACTATCGTGAGACGAAGCTTAGAACACCTATAATTAACATTGACGTAGCTTGGTGTGAGAGCAATCTATGTTGGAAGGGGTGTACCTATTGCCTAATGCAACCGCGAGAGGGATTTCCCTTGGTGCCTGCGGCATGATACTCCTAGTTAGAGATGAAAAAGGAAAAAAGATTTAAAGCATGAAAGAGAAAAAAAAAATTATTTAAGTGTAACAGGTGCATTTGAGCAAAGTGGGTTATAAGCACGAGAGATGCAGTGGAAAACATTTTCCATGAGAAAATTGAGTTCATATTCTATTTTCCATTGTTTGGTTGTACAAGGGAAATATGGGAAGATAGATAAAATAGGAGGGAGGAGGAAGGGGTGAGGTGAGAGAGGGGGAGGTGGGACAATGGGAGAAGAGAGAGATGGGGGGAAATTGACATTCCAAGTATTGGGAGGGAAAATTAGTTCTACTATGAGGAAGATGATCTTCTACCCAAGTTTTCCACTCTATTTTCCCTGTCCAAACCAAACAAGGGAAAATTAGAAAATCACTTTCCTTTTTGGCATTTTCCCCCAAACCAAACAAAGCCTAGCCCATCCATTCATTGCTGCCAGTAAAAAATGACTTTATTGGTGTGGAAAGTGCAGGAGTATAATTTTTGTGTGATTGCGATGCCTACTTTTAGGACACATTTCTCTCGAAAATATGTTTCGTACTCTAGATATAGCTGATTAGACTTATGCTCCTTTTAAGATGATTGACTAGTTGGTGTTGGATTCATAGTAGTGGAAGTTGTTTTTCCTTTTGAATCTTCTTGACGCCAAACTAAATAATACTTGTATGGCGAAGGAATCTGAAGATGAGTCTGAGCACAACGATGGAGCTGCGCTTTTATGAGAACGCAAATATGTAAATTGGTTGATTGTGATCTTTCTCGTAGAAGATGCTTCAGGGATAATACAGAAAATTCTTGCTGTTGCTTAGTACACTATTCAGAAAAGGGTTTTCCAGTCTTTATCTGATTCTGGATAGAAATGAAAAATCTGATATACATTGTGTTGCGTGATTCCATAAGTTTGACGAAAGGTTATAACTATAATCATTATTTGTAGGTAAGATTCTTGCTTAAAAATATAAATGGAGAGGCCAAACCAGGAAGGTTGCTGGCAATAATGGGGCCATCTGGGTCGGGAAAGACGACACTACTCAATGTTATAGCTTGCCAGCTTTCAGCATCACCCAGGTTACATTTATCGGGCCTTTTGGAGGTCAATGGACAGAGCACCTCAAAGAAATCTTACAAGTATGAGCAATTTCAGAAATGCATTGTACTGGTTTTCTAATGTTAAGTATCTCATTGTTCTTTTCTTGTTTTCCTCATTTGTGCACTCTCTTGATATTCTAGGTCTGCATATGTAAGGCAGGAAGACCTATTTTTCTCTCAGTTGACCGTGCGTGAAACACTGTCTCTTGCTGCTGAACTCCAGCTTCCACAAATGTCTTCCACTGAAGCAAGAGATGATTATGTTAATGATCTCTTGCATAGAATGGGCCTGGTAAACTTTTTTTCTCTTATTGACATAAACTTTTTAAAAGGCCTTGTCCAACACAGCCAAAATTACTCTATTACTATCCCTCTAATCTAGAATGGGCCTGCTTTAGCTTAGTTATATTAATTGCCTCATTTAGCTTTCCCAGGGCTCCTTACTATCCCTCTAAGTTCTTATGCAAACAATCTTGAGTAAGGCTCGTAATTTCTTACCACGTATGATGTGCTATACTTGTGAGACACAGCTGATGATGGTTTGTTTGGTTTTTGTAACTTAACATTGCTGGAAGTTGCGCATGGTGTTAATATCTAATGCTACCAAGAAACTTCTAATTATAAAGCTTCTATGGAGTGTAACTTGAACTTCATAGGAAGAGCTCTTACTAAAACAGTTGTTTCTGTTATTTGGAATTTCTTTCAAAGGTCAGTTGTGCAGATTCAATTGTTGGTGATGCGAAAGTCCGCGGCATTAGTGGTGGTGAAAAGAAACGTTTGTCATTAGCTTGTGAACTAATTGCTAGTCCTTCAGTCATATTTGCGGATGAGCCGACTACTGGTATGCATGCTTTGTCTCTCTTTTGCATTATATGGCATGCATGTTTCACGGACCTGAATTTGGTACTTGTCCAGCAGTGTTATTATGTCTGCTATTTTACCTCATTATGCTGTTTCTGGTTAAATATGAGCTTATTTGACTCTATGGGTACAAACTTTTTTTTTATTTTATTACTTATACATCGTGATGTCAAACAAATGGTGAAAAGTTCTTATATCAATTTTTGTATGATTTCTGGTTTATAGTTTGAAACATAGGACTGATGGTGGATTTGATTTTTTGTATTAGTCTTTTCATGCAGTAATGAGTAATCCCATACCATCGTATTAGATATTTATCAAAAAGTGTGAATTTAAGTATGGTATACAATGGTGGGGTGAACTAGCCATTTAGTATTGCGATGGAGCCTGTAGGTTCTGGGCATAGGTGGAGGAAACGGGTGTCACCATAATATTGTCCTGTGAACTGCCTTTTGTTGCCTTGCTTGTTGTATGACAGATACTCTTCCTCTAACCTTTCTTTGTTTCCTTTAGGATATCATTAGTTTTTTGGGTGCGGTTGGAAAAGTGTCTCCGAAAGGTTTGATGGGGATTTTTTTTCTCTTTGTGAGGGCATATTATTTTGTCTTGTTTGTGTAGTTCTCCTATGGTTTTCTGTCCCTATTCAGAGTTCCTCGGGGGGGTTGCCTAGAGTGTTGAGAAAGTAATGAGAGATACCCAACTTCTTTGGTTGGATGTAGGGGAAGAGAAAAGGGACCATCTTGTAGGCTGTAACAAAGTGTTTGAGCTAATAGACTTCAGATAATATGTATTTGATTTCTTTTGATGGCTCTGTGTGAAAAAACCTTATGATGCGGATTAGGAGAGGAAGTAGAAACTAAACTACTTTGATAACAGAAAATGTGCCAGATTTACGGTTTCCCTCTCCAAATGAGAAAGGCATGCTGTTGGAGAACTTAGAAAAGAAGGTTCTTGTCTAATCGAATTAAAATTGTTGGGGTGTTACATATCTTCTTCGAACGCCGGAGGTTGGACCTCCTTAAAGTCAGAGTTAAGAGAGCAATTTAAGTTTGATGTGTAAGACTCTAATAACTAGAATAGTTGACGTCATATTATTGAAGAAGCAATGCCTCAACATATAGTTTAGAGAACTGTGGACATGATTCCATATTAACCCTAATTATTCTAGATGCTCCGAAATCTTAATATTATTTGTACAATAATAATATGCCTACTCAATTTCCTCTATCCCTCCCCGCAGTTGACATGGGAGTTTGCAGACGATTGTGCTAGGTTCAGAGACAAATGGCGCGGGATGATCGAAGATGGCAGTAACACAACCACAACAATAAAACATCAATTACCCTTGTAGAAAAATTAGACGGACCCGTATCAAGGACATGGGGAGCGAGGGTGCGTAAGTCGACCAAGGCAGTCGAACAAATAGTAAATTGAACTAAAAAATTAAAGAAAACTTATATTAGTGGTGAAGCCCATGTGTGAAAGGCCACGCGACATCGACAACGAACTCGGGAGTGGCGATGTTGGCAGCACAAAAGCGGTAGGAGTGTTTGCTTTGCTTATAAATCTATGACTACTCGATATGCAGCTTGAGCGACGAAGGCGGCTTGTGGCGGGATGCGTTCATCGGTCATCTAGAAAGCAGCTTGAGCGTCAGACATGGGGCGACTTGGCTATGGTGTGTTGGCTTCCGCTTTATGAGCAATGTCGTTGGCTTGTCGGTGACGCATTTGGCTGCTAGATCGGGATAAAGGCACCGGCACGGGCACGACGTGGTGCTCGAGAGCATCGAACACTGGTTGAGAGGTGGTTGTGAGAGGAGGAAGAAGGATGTTTGAATCTGATCGGTGAGTACTATGAGGATTAGTGTTTTATTCAAGAAATATCCTGATTTGAAAAATAAAAACTAAGAAACTTGAAAAAAGAATGAAAGGGTTTTTATCTAGAGTGTGAAACCTAGACCTTTGTTACCATGTAACAAGACCAGCTCAACCAAAAGCTTAAGTTGATGCATTATGGGCCCAATCATTAGTTATATTCTAATACGCTCCTTCACGCGAATTGCCTTTAGGCTTGAAGCGTGGATGATGCACATGCACTTCATATACCTTGTCTTAAAATGTTCCACTTTTTGTAGAGGCCCGAGGGAGTCCCATGATTCGGAATCGAGACTTCTAGCTCTGGTACCATCTTAGATTGTGATAACTTGACCCTAGATATTCTAGAATCTAGCTAACCCTAGATAAATGGAGAGGAGTACAATAACCTAACCCTAGATATTCTAGAATCTAGCTACTCTCCAATATTCCTAATCTATTTTGTCTATCGCCATAGTAACTGTGACTTCTGGCCCTTGGAGCTAAACTGTTGGTTTAATACTTAATTCATTTTACTCAGAACTTGTTAAGGTCTTCGAGAAGAGAAAAGAGAGTGGGTGTCTCCGGGATCACTGAGGGTTTTTTTCCTTATTTATTTCGTGGGATTGGCTGGAAGTAAAGAGGGGAAGTTTTTGTGGAAGTCCTCGGTTTTGACTACTTTTTGGTGCATTTCAATGGAGAAGAATTCTCGAATTTGGTAGTCTACCTGGCTTGTTTGTGGGCAACGGATACAGGTGTTTTCAAGAGTGTTCCAGCTACTCTCTTTCACAGAAATTGGCCCTTCTGTAATCATATTTTTAGGACTCCTTTTTCTCTGATGTTTTGTTTTTATTCTAAATGATATCGTACTTTTTTGGTATCTTGAAGGAGAAATTTTATTCCTCCTGAAGATGGTTCACCTCCAAGGGGGTGAATCTAGGCATTCAGTAGTTACATCTGTCTATATCAGGTTGTTCACCTTAATGAACTCGTGGTAAGTTCCGTGAGCCATACAGGAAACCAGTTGTTGATTCAACGAGTAAAGCACTGAGTTTTCATACGCAGACTTATTCTTGGGAGAAAAATGGAAGAAGAAGCTGGATAACTTGAAGTCCGGCACAATGGCTATGGCCTGAAAGAAAAGATTTCTGTTCAGGACTTCAGTACTTTAGGTGTTTATTTGCTTTCTCCTTGACAACAAATCCGATTTTGTTCCTGATATTTTTCTTATTCTTTTTTTTTTTTGATAAACTTAAATTTGCTATTTATGATTATAGTATATACTGGAATTATTGCTGTGACTCGTGATGAACCCGAGTGTCAAATCATATCCAAATTCTCGGTTTAGGATTGGTGATAGAAGGTAATGGAATTTTTTTTAATTGTCTTTTTTTTTTTTTTAAGAAAAGAATCTTATTGATAGATAAGGTACTGATGGAGGACAAGAAGTCCTCCTAAGCAAGAAAAATGCTAAGATGTCCAGTTCCTTTGTAGAAGGGAAACTGGAATGCTCTTGAAAGCTCCTGGTGCTTTTGCTTCTTTGTCTTATAAGACCAATCATGAGTCTAGGGTGCATGTGGGTATTTTGGCCCAAAGGTTTACCAATGGAACTATGCAACTTACGGCACTTTGCTGGGTCTCTTGCATAGCGTTGCACGCATCTCACCCTGCCTAGACCTTAGTTAACGTTGTGTTAATCTTGGTAGGTTGTTTGTTATCGTAATCTATCTATCTTCAATTTAGGGGAGATCCATTTATTGTGCGTGCATATATGTCACAATGACTGTCCTCCTTTCCCCTCTTGAGATGTATTGAATGCAAGTAGACTACATCATCTTGTAATTTGACTCTTTTATAAATGTAACAATATGCTGCACTATTATCTTGTGCCAACTAAACAAATAGTTCCTTTCATAGTGTAGAAAACGATGAATTCTATGTTATGTTCACACTGACTTCTGTTTATATTAGGCCTTGATGCCTTTCAGGCAGAAAAGGTCATGGAGACCCTCAGTCAACTTGCACAAGATGGTCATACGGTAATTTGCTCGATACACCAGCCTAGAGGTTCAATCTATTACAAATTCGACGACATTATTTTGCTGTCTGAAGGATCTCTTGTTTATGCTGGTCTGGCTAGGGATGAACCCTTGGTATACTTTGCGAAGCTTGGGTGAGTAGATTAAATTTTTATTATCATTGTCTAGTGCTGAATTATTGGAAAGGGTTATGACATCATAAGAAGTATTTTTTTTTTGTCATCCAAGGATGTGTTTCGTATTTTCTATTGCCACTTCTCATACTTTCAGATCAGCTCCAGAGCTGTCTTTTTTTCCTTGCAGAAATGCATAGATATCCATTACTGCAGGAGTCGTTACTAGCTCAATTGTTCTTAGCCCGGAATGTGTTGGAGAAGTTGTGATTTGGGATGTTATATTGATTGGTATATATGAGGAACAATGGGTGTTTTTTCTATTAAGAGATGATGTTATCGTAATGTACAATGTTAGACTGTTAGTTGTCTTTTGATGTATTTGGATGAATGGAATTCGTGCAACTTTTGTGGATTCATTGTCTTTATAGTACTTTTGGGAACGGTTGGTTTTCTATAGCTTCTTTGTGCACTCATCGGTGTTCTTGAATAGTCTCCCAATCCTTTTAGTTCAAAGGAATTGGAGTCTTTTGTAGTTTGTAGCTTGGTAATCCTCGTCCAAATTTTTTCAGTCTCTTCTTTTTCCCTATAATCTTTTATTCTTCATAAAACACATCATATCAATTCTTAACACTTTGATGTCAACATGCATATGATTGGGTCATGCGGCCTCACCTGGAACAGTGGAACCTCTCTTCAGACTTTGAACTAGTGGAGCAAGTTTCCTTCAAAAGGCCCTTTCTTGCTCTCTTTATCCGCATTATGCCACCCACTAACTAGTCACTCTTTACCAGTCACAAGAACCTGATGAGCAATGCGTTTAATTTATGTGTTAATTAGTTATAGGTTTCATTTAGTGACCTTTATAATTACAATGAACATGGGGGTGAAAATCAGACCAAGTGGGAAGAGAATAGAACGACAAAGTCATATGGTAGTCAGGGTATGGAGTAATACTCTTTGAGGCGTTTCTATAGTTGGAGAATGGGGCATTGCGGTTCATTTTATTCTATCCATTCTCTCTTGATATTGTAGATAAGGTCATTAATGCAACTTTAATTTGAAAGCATGACTGTTTTCCTCCATGGTCTCCATCTCATGCGTCAGTGACACTAAGAGATCTGAGGTATTCATGACTGTTGCCCATGCTCTTTTTTTTTTTTTACGTGGGCACTTTCTTGGCGTCTTCTATAAAAATCTCTATCTAGTTGCATTTGGGAAAGGGGGTAGGGGAATGTCGTAGGAGGAGCACTCAAAAGATTGTTGGTGGAGCATTAGCCTGTCCCTCATCCCTTTTTAAATATCCTTTGGTGGCAAATTATGTATTCTGCCTCTAATATATACATCATGACAACAACACCCTGTGTGGATTTCACTCTAGGCGGCGTCTGGAGAGGTTCTGATGTGTGCAACCTGACCCGTAACTAATCTAGAAAGACAAGTAGAGAGGCTACTTCTGAAAGACTCGCAAAAACTTTTTCTATGCATGAGTTTGTCAATCAAAAGTTGGTTTGGAAAGTGCCAAGGAAAGGTGCTGTCTATAATATTTGATAGCTTAATGTACATTTGGCATTTCTTTCTGCTAGAGAAAGCCTTGTTCTTTTTTGATGTGGTTCATTACCTTTCTTTTTAACAAAAAATCTTATTTATATGTATATATGTCTAATTTTTTGGGGGGCTTTTGATGCCATTAAAATTCTCTACTGTGAACCCATTTTAATAGGTACCCCTGTCCAGATCATGTGAATCCTGCTGAATTTTTGGCTGATCTGATATCGGTCGATTTTAGTTCAACTGAAAGTATTAGCAGTTCACAGAAAAGAATAGATGGTCTTGTTGAGGCCTTTTGTCGACAATCTGCTTCGATTATCTATGCTACTCCACTAATCAGAGGAGATAAACTCATCAAAGGATTGAAGTTTGGCAGAGAAGTTGCAGTGAAAAAAAAGGGGGTTTGGTTGAGGGACTTCTGGCTGCTTTTTAGACGTGCTTGGATGCAGGTAATTTTTTTTTTCCTCTCTGTTGGGTGGACTGCAGCTTAGTTTCTGTTAACTAAATAAATTATAGTCATCATATTCACTGAAAGTCACAGGTTCAAACTTGGGAGGGTGGGG
>CAAKMY010000960.1:0-57865 GCA_901111285.1 Corrigiola litoralis
TTTTATTAAATTAATTATGATAACAGTTATGATTTATTAGTTTAAAAAATACAAAGATATAACATAAATAAAAAAAGTTCAGAAAAGTTACAAAAAATACAGAAAGTTCATAAAAGTTACAAAAATACAGAAAAATACAGAAAGTTCAGAAAAGTTACAAAAAATACAGAAAAATACAGAAAGTTCAGAAAAGTTACAAAAAATACAGAAAAATAAAATAAAAAACAAAAAATACAAAAAAAAAACGGTGTAGAGAATAGGCCCAAAATTACTTAATAAGTAGGGCGACCCACCAACCCACCACGAAGTTAACGAATTTGCATAAAAGATTTTCAACTCATATAATCAATTAGATCGACAAAAAACCGATTACAAAAATTAAAACACGCAATTAAGACTGAGAATTTTCTAATTCATTTAAACATAACACAATCACACGACACAATCTCGACTAGTTTACAAGCTCTAACATTAAAAAAATGAAATCCAAAGCACTTTAATTAACTGGTAAGGTGTTGTTCTAACTTAAAAATACAGTAATCTTTAAATTAAGAGAAAGAACTTTTCATAGTAATAGTCCCATGTCACTCCCATCCGACCCAAATCCAAACAAAATTGGATGCGGAAAAAAAAAAAACATTAAAAACTGGAAAGGAGCCAAATGGAGGGAGTTGGACTCGTTTCCGTTGTGTTTGTGTCCCTTGCATTCTAGTTAGCCGTGGGCCGTACCTCAGCAACGAACCAAACAACTGTCAACCAACAGGACTAGGAGGAAAAAAAAAAAAAAACGTAACGAGAAAAGTGAACCCGGAAAACCCTAGTGAGAGAAAAAAAAAAGAAGAAAAAAAGTGGAGAAGAGGAAAAGGAAAGGAAAGGAAAGGAAGCGGGACATGAGTAGTTCCTGTTATAGTTGGTGTAGTACTACTACTAAGCTGCTCACGCCGGCATTTCTAACTCCTCCTAGTATTACTACTACTACTATTACTACTACTACTACTACTTCCCCCTTTCTCTCTCTCCTCACCTCCCCAAACTCTGGTACTTCCCCCCTATCCCTCTTTCTCGCTTATCTACTTTATTTCATTAACTATATTATTAAGCTGCTTTAATATTTTTACGTCTCATTTCTAATTGGCTACTTTTTGTTTAACTCAATTAATGGTTGGGAGTGCAACTTGTCTCGGGATTGTCCCAGGGTCGGATTCTCATATTCCTTTCCTTCCGCTACATAACTAACTGTAACGGAAAAAAAAATAAAAACACAAATTATTAGAGAAAACCGTCTACTTTTATTATAAAAGTGTACGACCTTTGTATTAGGTAAATTTTTTTAAACTTCCTACAAGCCCAAATTAGTTGTAGATTTATATGCGTTTATTGGGCCATCATGGCTTGGTCTACTTTAATAATAGAAGTAGACGGTCTCTCCCAAGACTAGCTGAAAAACAAAAAAACACACATTTACATTTCAGGACATACTTTACTAATTACTGTTCGTTTGAACCCTAGAGTTTAGTGCAGTGATTTATGGTAGTTTTTGAAATTAGTTTTCGAGTAGTCGAATTATGGCCTCTTTTTTTTTTTCGCATTTTAATTTTTGAGTTCAATTGGATACACTAGCCTTTGCAATGTGGAGTTGATATGTTATTTGAACAATGCGTTCCTTTTTCGATTAAAATTTTGACTGAATGTTCGATTTAACGTACTTTAGAATGCGTAATTGGTTACTATTTATTTGATTTAAGAGTGAGTCTATTGCGGTCGAAATATTCCCCTTTCTGCTTGCCTTTTCACTCCTTAGGTAAATAAATTTACTTTGGGATCATAGTGGATTGTTATTGGGTTACGTAGCGTTGTAGTGAGTTTAGGGCAACAAATTGTGATAATGTATGCAATTTTGGCGTTTTTGATTTATGAGTAGTTAAAATGGTCGCGGTATATTTCTTTTGTCGTGTAAATCAACCACATGTTATAGTGAACTCATTTTGAGCATTGCAATGCTCAATTAATATTTGTTCGTGTAATCGACGAGTTTGGTGTCGAAATCTTATTCTATTGCAGTTATGGATATTTACTGAATTCGCTTGTAGAAACGGACTTTTTTCTCTTTAAAACGGTGAGTGTGGGGAACTAAGTTTTTGCTTTTTGGTGGAACTTAGATAGGTTTCTTAAGGAAAACAACTAGGAGGATTTTTTGTGCTACCAAGATACAAGCATTTTCCACTATGGCAGCTGTAAGTTTCATATCTCGTCAAAGGTTTGTTACTTTGCATATTTTTTTCTGGCGTAATGTTGAATTGATGATGTTACAGGTAGAAGGTGGAAATGTGAAGCGAAAGTTAGCAGAAGTGGTTAAGCAGTCACTTATAGCAACTGTCCCGACCGAGGCAGATGTAGAGCCATTGATTGCCATCTCATCAGGAAATTTTGGCGACTACCAATGGTACACCTCATTACTTTGATGGCTGTTGAGTCCTGTATAACTGAATTTTGTTTGTTGTTTGAAGAGATGGGTCACCTTTTTGCCTGCAGTAACAATGCTATGAGTTTGTTCGGCAAGGTTAAGGGAAAAATTCCTGAATTTAGAAACCCAAGATCAGTAGGGGAGGTACGGGTTTTATTTTAGTACTTATGGCCTCTCGAGTTGTAGTTAGTATTGAATTTCCAACCAATATGTTTCTTTATCCTGATTCTGTAGGCTATCATGAAGAACTTACCTGATACAGAAATGATAGATAGCTGCTCTGTTGCTGGACCAGGATTCGTGAATATCGTCCTTTCAAAGACATGGTTAGCAAAGGTGATTTAAATTTGGACATTCTTAACTCTTATGTTCTCTGTGCACGACCTGTTTTGTTTTCTTGTATGTGGGCCCATCTGTTAACACTTTCAGAATGCTGCTGCAGAGCATTCAAAAGATGCTTAAGGAAGGCATTCAGACATGGGCTCCAAAGTTGTCTGTCACGAAGGCTGTAGTAGACTTCTCTTCGCCTAATATTGCAAAAGAGATGCATGTTGGACACTTGAGGTCGACTATTATTGGAGATACCCTGGCGCATATGCTTGAGTATTCGGGTGTTGAAGTTCTTCGAAGGAACCATGTTGGTGATTGGGGTACACAGGTAAAAATGCTATTTTTCACTCTGTGTAATATCTCATTTTTTGACCTGAGCTTCAATGATCATGTCTGATTAGAGTTTTAGACCGTACTATATGCATTTTTTGCGTTCTCGACAGAGAAAGAGCATTTATCTTGTCATCTTATTTTAGAGAAGACAAACTCTGCAAAACTAATTTATTGTGAGGGCAAGCATCGTTATGATGAGTGAAGACATTGTTTTTGTTGTATTTATTTCCTCTTCTTCTTGTTAAACTTTTTTTGCAATCTGTTTTTTCTTTTAATTGGTAGACAGATTAAATGTTGCATACTTCCCCTGTTAGCTCGTCAGTGGGCTGAATTACCAAATGAGTACTTTTCTGACCCCATTTGCCACAGGAGCTCTTTTTTTGTATTCAGTCATGAATCGCGGCCACATTTAAGCATTTTTCAAGGGTCGAACTATAATTTTTTTTCACGTGTGGTTTTGGTAATTAATATCTACGTTCTTATAATTGTCATGGGAATGAGGAAAATAGTTGAAACTTGGGAGGAAATTTAAGGGAGAGGAAAGCTAATATAGCCAAAAATTATGGAGAAGAAAAGATATTAGCCTGAACCATTTTCAAAAGTCTCTTTAAAACCATAATTCAATCGAGTGTAGCTGAAGATCAGGTTTCCGCCAGAAAAGCCATAATAGATTCTTGTTCAGCTTCTGGGTCTAAGGAACAGACGTACAGTGAAAAATTCACCTATATTCCTATACTCACGGCAATATGACTCTTGATTACCAGTTATGCTATAGACCTCTCTCCTCATTCTAAAGGGACAAATCTCATTTATGGTACTGTTGTCATGTGTAGTGGTTGCTTCTATTTTTTGTCAATAGATAGTTTTGGACATGGCTGCATCTTTTGAGTCCTGAAGTTTCATGGACGCTAGCAATAACTTATATAGCAGGATAATTTAGTCGAACAAACAGATTTGGAACACAACATCCATTGCAATTCGTTTGACATTGCCTATCATTTAACCTCAAATGGAACACTGTTATATTTTCACATTCTTTCATTCCTAAAACCTGCTTAATTTTTGCAGTTTGGGATGTTGATTGAGTTCCTCTTTGAACAATTTCCACAATGGGAGAATGAAAATGAAATTCCCATCCAAGATCTTGAGGTACGTCAGGATTTTGTTATTAGTTTACTTAAAAGTACTAATTAATTGATTTTATTGTTAATCTAATCATCCTTATCCACATTCTGATTTGAACATTGCGAGATATTCTGTGAAGGATAGAGCTTAGAAGCATGATCTTCGCTTTTGAGACAATGTGACTTCTTATGTAGAATGGATTTTACCAGTGTTCAATACTTTCATAGGAAGATATTGTTGTGTAATGTACTGTAAGCTGTATTAATTGAACCATACTGAAACTATAATATTCTATTCTTAGTCAAAATTTTAAAATAATTACTATTTCCAGTTTGTTGAAATCTCTCTTGATCTTGATCTCAAGTTTATGTGTTTTTCTGTACAAGGCGTGTGGAACGTTTTTTTGTTTCTAATTTTCCCTTTACTGAGTGTGAACAATAACAGAGTCTTGCTTCTACATGTATATATATATTGATGAGATTGGATATAGAGGTTTAGTTTTTGGTGCTATGGGACCGTTTGTGTAAAAGTATCTTCTTCTGGTTGGTTTTAATTGCATTTGGAGTTCTGGGGTGGATTTTAATTAATCAAAAATATAAAGGTTTTGGTGGAAGATTTTATAATTTTGTGCTTATTGTAGATACATGTTTATGTACTTATTCCACACCGAGAGATGTAATAGTTGATGGTATCTTGTCTAAATCCTTATATGTACATCTTCAGACAATAATTTCTAGTACAAAACCTGCCCCTATTCACAGTGGTTATCTCTTTCACAAGATTACTTTCTTTGCCGTTGCTAATGTTTTTTTTTTGGGTTGAGGTGGGGAGTGAATGGTGGTGTTGGTTCCTGCTGGAGCTAGGAGTTCATTGCTTGCTTGGCATAATTAAAGGGAGATGGCAAGCAACTGGGAGGGGGCTGGGGTGTTATTAGATCACTAGGTGCCAAGGGTTTATAGCGAGCGTTGTGATGTCCTTAGTTGACCTTGGGAGCCCTATCAGTGGCGTTTAGCGAGTGTTATAATGTCCTTGGTTGACCTGGGGAGCCCTATCAACGGCCTTTAGTGAGTGGCTAATGTCTCATGGGAGGGATAAAGACTAATGGTGAGTGCATTTCTGGATCTAGGCTTGGGGAGCCTGGTGGGAAGTGGAGAATTACAGAACAAGGTAAGGTGGGGGAAGTTATGCAGCCAATGCTTTGTTGGGTTAGGGCAGTAGTTTGGACTGTTGGAGAGGTCTCTGTCATTTCAGTCAGCACATCTGGAGAGGTCAGAAAGAGCAGCAAATGAAGGGCGTTGGTCTGGGGAGCAGTTTTAAAATTGGGGTTTGAGGGGAGGGTTGAGGACAGTGTTGAGAGGGTCGGAAAGACTGTTACATTTGGTTGGTTGGCATTCTTCTTTATGTGCTACTTCTAACATCTAAAATGGATGAAATGTATTTTACTGTCTTATCTCTCTCACGTGTTGCTTCCCTTAACTGGATGTGATCCTGTCTCTGTAGTGTGTTTGTTTCATCTGTATTCTTTTCTCGACTGCATTTGCTGAGAAGTTATGATGTGGTTCATTGAAGGTGAATCATTAGAAATGTAAGATACTGTTCTTAGAGCTGAAAATTTGGTCGATGCATTTTTAGGCCTTTTACAAGCAATCAAAAAAGAGATTTGATGATGACGCTATCTTCAAGGAAAAGGCACAAAAGGCGGTGGTGAGCTTGCAGGTAGAAAACTAACTTTTTTTTTTGGTTTTAAGTATTTTGATGGTACATTCAATAGTGATGCTTTAACAAAAAGCTTGGCTATCTTTTTCTTCCATTAAGCTTAGCATTAATTGTTTCTGACAATTTATATGCTTTTTTACTTGTGCACAGGGTGGAGATCCCAAGTATCGCAAGGCATGGGCTACTATATGTGAAATCAGTCGTAATGAATTCCAGAAAGTTTATGAACGCCTTGGAGTTAGCTTGGTGGAAAAGGTAAGGTCTTTGTTTGAAGTTAGGCAGTGTATGTGTGCTGACTGTGAGAGTACTATAAATTATGGTCCATGTTGATTTGCTTTTCTAGGTTGATCTTATAGTGTATCACATGTCTCAATCTGCTTATTTCTTGTACATGTTAGGGTGAAAGCTTCTATAATCCACACATTCCAAAGGTTTTGGAGGAGTTAAACAATAAAGGTTTGATTGAAGAAAGTGAAGGTGCTCGGGTTATAAGAATTGAAGGGAAAAATATACCTCTTATAGTTGTGAAAAGAGATGGAGGTTTCAACTACGCTTCCACTGATTTAACAGCTCTTTGGTAAGTGGTCCCAGTTCTAGGTTAGGGTTAATATACTTTTGTGTGTAGCTTTACAGATTTATTACTGTCAAAACATTTTTGAGACCAAGATTTTGTCAGTTACGTCTTGTCAGTTTCCACTATCTTTAATGCTCCTTTCGAGACCTCATATTTTCGTGGCTGTCTATGAAATTATTTTGTTCTGATTGCATCCTATAGGTACCGCCTGAATGAAGAAAGGGCCGAATGGATAATATATGTCACTGATGTTGGTCAACGTGAGCACTTTGAAATGTTCTTCCATGTAAGTATGCATACTAGTTTCTATATGCCATGCATAGTAAATAAGTGATTTTGTAGTGTTTTAACATCTTTGCCGGCTTTTAGTAAGTGTGATCCTTCTTCAGTGTTAGTTTACTTCCTAGTTTTCTGGCCTGAAATTGCCTATTATTATGCTAAAGGTAGTATGCTGGACAAACATTGTTTAATTTTTATTCTATTATTACTAAAGAATCAGTATCTATAACATGCTCTTACCTCTGATGATTTTTGCTCAGATGTTGGTCAAATTTGAATTTTGTTTTCCGAAATATTTTATGCAGGCTGCAAAACTCGCAGGGTGGCTTCCAGCTGCTGACAATGAATACCCGAAAACTAGTCATGTTGGATTTGGTCTTGTTTTGGGAGAAGATGGCAAGCGTTTCCGAACTCGAAGCTCTGAGGTGGTTCGTTTGGTTGATCTACTTGACGAAGCGAAAAATCGGAGTAAACAAGCCCTTATTGAGCGAGGTATCAAAAAGTGGTCTTGATAGTTGCCTATTTGATCTATTCTTAGCGCTCCGGTGCTGAATTTTTTAAAAAAATATTGGTGTTGAATAGGTAAAGCTGAGGAATGGACTGAGGAGGAATTAGAAAGAACTGCTGAAGCAGTGGGTTATGGGGCCGTAAAGTAAGTTCTCTGATTCTTATTTATCGTCGCTTTCAGAATAAGCTTATTTATTAAATTTCTGCTATCTTTCTCTGCATGTTTTTCTCTTTTCCTTACTCCCTCTGCGAGTCCACCTGCCCGTTTTATGTCTCCTTTCTCTCCATATTCTGGAATCTTCTTCCTTTTGTTCTAATTATTTTAGGACTTGAATTTCTTCTCAAAAATTTTTAAATGCTGAAGGAAATAATTCGGATTTTACAATTCTATCCATAAATTCTCCTTTGAGCATCTAAAATTTACTGATTCTTTTTCTCTGCCGATTCCGCTGCTAATCGTGTCCTTTGTTCCGAATTTTTGCCAACCAAAGTTCAGATATCCGGGTTTGCACTCATAATCGATCATTATGCCAAAGTTCTGAGTACATTGCCCCACTGGTCTTAATCTGTTTCGGAACCTCCTCTTCTTTACTTAAGGAAAGTACATAAAGTGAAATAGCAGTACTTTTCAGGAGAAAAATGGGCCATCGTAGGGATCACTTATCTCGCGACTTGTAAATCATGTCTGCTGTAATGATGCATGTTTTCTGTTTGTAGTGTTTGTTCCTGTCATTTCTTTGTTTTTTGTTAATTATGATTCTTACGTTTTGTAAATAATAACAGTCTATCTTGTGTCTCTTGCAGGTATGCTGATTTGAAGAACAATCGACTCACCAACTATACCTTTAACTTCGACCAGATGCTAAGTGATAAGGTGCCCTTCAATTTTTTTTCCTCGAGCTCTTAGGGCTGTTACAGGACTTGTTTGGTGTGGGAGGGTGTGGTAAATGCTGCGACTGTGCAGTTTTAAGGTCTAGTTTCTAAAGGGAGACGGAGGGAGGGAGTGGGGGTGGAGAGAGGAGGGAGATTGGATTATTTTAGGAGTCGGGATTATTATAGTTGGTTCGGGCATATATTGGATTATTTTTGTTAATTTTTCTCTATCATGGAAGGCAGTTATTTGGCTACTTATTGTTTCCTCCTGCAATAGCGAGGGATGTCGTGGGTGCCTCTTGGGATATTCATTCTTCTTTGTGGCAATAAAGAATAACCCAACAGACAAAAATAAGGATGTTTGTATTCTGGGTTTAATTTTTTTTTTAATCCTGATTTTCTCTCTCAAGCTATTGGTCTTCCTTATTCTAAGACAGCTGATCATTTCCTTGCAATGGTGAACAGGGAAATACTGCCGTATACTTACTTTATGCACATGCGAGAATTTGTTCGATTATCAGGAAATCTGGTAAAGACATAGAGGAGTTGAAGAATGTAAGTATGTTTACTTTGTTTGGTTGTAATAAGGGGAGGGGGGAGGGAAGCACCACACATTACGTCTTACCGGCTTTGTGAATTTCTTTGATACAGAGCGGTGAGATAGCATTGGATCACTCTGATGAGCGTGCTTTAGGGCTTCATTTGCTTAAGTTCTCTGAGGTAAATATTTATTTAAGTTCAAGTAGTCGGAATTCTATTAGCATCTTGACATTTATCCAACACTTGGGAGTAACTTTGATATTTTGACACAAATATCCTTCTGGTTCTGTTCATTATTGTCCAGATTGTTGAGGAGGCTTGTAGCAACCTGTTACCGAATGTAGTTTGCGAGTACTTGTATAACTTGTCAGAACATTTCACGAGGTTTTACTCCAACTGCCAGGTATAAGATCACTTTTTTTTTTCTCGAATCATTGAGGTTAATAGAAACTTGAGTGTCATACCCAGTAGTCTTGATTTAGTTGTCGGTTTCAAAGCCTTCTTGTTTACCTGTTAGATAATAATATTTGTAGGTCAATGGCTCAGAAGAAGAAACAAGCAGACTTCTGTTATGTGAAGCCACTGCAGTGGTAATGAGGAAATGTTTTGATCTTCTTGGAATCATGCCGGTCTACAAGATATGACAGTACATCGCAGTTCTTGATGCATCTTTTTTGGCAGAATTTTTTTTGACGTTTTATTTTTGAGTTGATTATGTTGGTGGTATATCATGTACACAAAAAATAGTGGAAAAACCATTGAATAGCAAATGATTCTGCACTTGGACGCTGTTATTCGTTTTCTACCTCATCTATTGTCAATTTCCAGGTCACTAGTCTTCCTTGATGGCTAAGATTGATTGAGATTTGGGGTTCTGTCATGTGTAATTTTCAGGCTTAGGGGGCGATTCGAGACAAACCCTGGTTGTCTGAGAACTGTCACTAGTCAAAAAAACCAAAGCAAAGCAGTGGCTAGCTGCTGCTTGCATGTGTAGTGGTCTGTGGGACTGATGTATATGCGACCTCCATTATGCAACGCTTGGTGGCTGAGTATTTCTCAGTTGAGTGGTTTAATTTGGACTAATTAATGTAAACGAAAGCTCAGTTTAGTCAGGACTCTAGACCACTCGAAAGAAGTTTTATAGAGTTCCCATGGTTTTTACACAAAGTTAAAAGGAGTTCTCAATAATAAGAAAATTTTCAAAAGTTCACAGATGAACCAAAAAGTGCCCATAACACAACTCGGCCACTGTCTCCACCTAGTCTGTTTCACACACTTTTAAGATGATGATTGATGATAACATAAGATGTCTTTGAGATCAACAAGTTTGATTGAAAAGACTGCTGAGTTGTCATTACATTTATAAAATGAAGTATAAAATGACAAGTAAAATGGGACGCAAAATCACAGAAAAAAAATTCCGTTGACCTGTCAAAAAAAAAAAAAAAAAAATCCGATGATCTTGGTCCATACTAAGGCAGTCTGAAATTTAACCGCACACCAAGTAGCTTAAGCATCCTCTTTCAATGTCCTGCCAACCACCGGATATGCAGCCGATTTTTTTTTTTTTTTTTTGAGGGGATATGAGAATAACATATAGAAGCTCCAGTGGACAATGGTACCATCACGAGTTCACAACCTCTATAGTAAATAAAGGGCACTGCAATCGATCCTACATTCCTACCAATACAACACTCAAATAAATCAAGGTAGTCTAGCATTTTGAAGCAATTTAGACACCAAACATTATATTAACAAAAACACGGACTCCACTTTCCTACTTGGGAGAACATCAGTTTTCTATGATCGATTTCTATTCACGAATTCATGTGCTCCCTATACCTATAAAGGAAGACACCATAGTAAAACTTGCGCCCTTTAGTACCTACTACTATGACACATAAATTAACGTTCTACACTTTTTTGGTGCATTGTAGCATTTACTGTCATTAAAGGATTGTTTATTTTATGTTCTCTATGGCCTATGGGCGGTATAACATCAATCATCGGAGAGACCTTGTGTCTTTCAATCACAAAAAGCTCTTTTTTTTCCTTTTCAATACTCCCATTTATTTATCAATTGTTCCTATTTGAGCTGCCCACTTAGCAATCCATGAAGATCATGTCGAGTTATCAAATTTGACAAAATTGTCGAAATTTATAATTAATTAACATATCACAAACCCTTCATGAAACAGTCTCATACAATTTTTTTGATATGATAAATTAGTAAGATTAGCCAGGAGTAAGACTGTATACATCGAAATCTTACCAAAATTAGCTAGGCCATTCATGCGTAGTTGCTGCCTTGTTGCTATTTCTACACATATGGTGAGCAATAGCGCTGATCAACTAAGCAAAAACTACGCACACCAATGTTTGATAGAACTTAAAAGCCTAACAAAACTTCTCATTTACTCCCCAAAAAACAACGAACATACATACTGTATTACTGTATGTACTGATAGTTAAAAATCCTTTTGTACATGAATGGGTCTGCAACTTGCCATGAGATTATTGCTACAATTTCTGTTTAGTATTGAGGATGAAAAAGAACCCCTTGAAGAAGCTTTCTTTGATATGGTTGCCTTTGGACTGCAAAATCTTCGACCATCTAAACCTTCACAAAAGCTCTTACACAACTTGATTCTCTTCCTATAAGGGTTTTCTCTCTTTGCAAGGTCTTCTAAGCTTCCCACACTTGCTAGTGATGTAAATGACTCGGATTTCCCTTGATAGTACTTTGAAAGTCCTCTCCTGCACCATCCAAAGTTTCAAACATTAGTTTATGCGTCAACTACAACCGATAGACAAAGTTCTTCTAGAAAAGAAGCTATTTCAACCAAAACTTTTTAGATGGTCATTTTTTTGGCTTGAAATGCTCTAACTTGATATGTGAATCCTTATATCCCCTATCGCGCAACATTAGTTGTTCCAATGTACCGGAAAAAACACTTATTCTTGTCAAAAAAAAAAGAAGAAGAAAAAAACACTTACTATATGTGACTAGCTATGTCAATTCTTAAGTGCAATTAGAACGTCTCTTTTGCTAATTTGTGTTTCTGGTTTATGTGCACAAAAAAGGGAAATGTTTCAGATGTACTTACTTGATGGGTAGTTGGTCCATGAGATCAGACAACTGATACAAAGGCCCATTTGAAGAAGATGATGAAGAAGAAGAAAATGAAGATGCATCCTCCATAATATCAGATGATGAGAAGCTGTTGTTAGATGAATCTGATGTATCCTCTTTGGTAGAATCAACGGATTTGGTGTCAGTACAGTTTACGTGATCACCAGCAACTTTTTGTGTGATCTTCCAAAAGCTATGCTGATAATTGGTTTCTTGGATCACTACTTCCTCATGTGTTGGAAATGCTTGAAAGTTTATCTTCGCTTGTTTGCCCATGTGAGATTTTGTTATGTAACTTGACTACTTGAAGTATCAACACATACAACTAAGATCCTTGTCTTTCTGTTATCGCACTTGTAACATGCTAGCATGCTATATATAGTAGGACATATGTGATATATATAGATCGAACAAGGAAGAATATTATATGGATAGGAATAAGGTCATGGATTGGGAAGAACTGCACGATAAGGGTATAAGTAATGCTGACTTGGGTTTCTCTTTTTATCTATAATAATAGTAAATAACCTCTTTTTTTTGGTATTGTTTTATTTCTATACTCTTGCTTTATCTTGAGGCTTGTCATTATCAACTCTATATGGTTTGAAATGTTCAGGCTTTCCCATGTTACAAGAAAATGGATAAGGTCAGAGTTCGAAGACACTCAGCAGCTGAGTCACCCATATCTTTACACTTTTTTAATTTCTTGGTTGAAGTTACTTGGGATTTTCCACTATCTTTGCCAACTTTTTGGCCTCATAAAGGAAGAACATATTATTGACATTTCACTGTGTGATGCCACCGTTCAAGGCATCTTTAGCTTAAAAATGTGCACTTTTTGCGATTAATTTGAATAAAGATGTTCCCACAACAAGAATGTTTGCAAAGGAATTCTCAGTATCCCCTTGTTATACTGCGCTTTTTCATCGGGTTCATGTTCAAGCCGAGTTGAGGCACAAGTGCTTGCAATGCGTCAGAACCCAAATGTGAGCTACACCAAGGACAGGAGTCATAGGATCATCAACATACTAGTTAACCGATTTTTGGTTCGGCACTTAATTGATTTGTACTTGGAAACCGAGAAATTTAATTTATACTTCATGCTACAGAACCGAGTTTTCATTCTTGTCAGGACCGTCCCGTGGATTTGAGAGGCCCAGTGCGAAAAAGTAAAATGGGGTCCCAATAAAGATAAAACAATTTTCTACAATGGAACATTCTTTATTTTAATACTAACTCCAAAGTACATAATACGATATTCAAAACAAATACAAAATATATAAATAAAAGGCTATTAATGAGCTTTCACTTGAAATACGACACCCTTTTGGCATTTTTCGAAGCAAAAAATATCAATCAAATCTTGACAATTAATTTTGTTTACAAGAAGGCCAATAAATATGTAAATTGAAAAGAATGATAATATGATTTTTCATATTGAATAATAATATGATTTTTCATATTTTAAGCCAAAAATAGGGGTTAAATTTTTATAATTATTGAGCAAGTTTTAAATATGGGGCCCTTGGCTTTGGGGGGCCCTGTGCAAATGTGCACTTGCCACACCCCCAAAGCCGACACTGATTCTAGTTAACCGATTTTTGGTTCGGCACTCAATTGAGCGAAACCAAAAAACCAATTAGTCATATTATTATCCTTCATAAAATTTATAGTTTCCAATAAATTACAACTACTAATTCAAAGTCTGAATTATCAGACACCTCATCCAAATATTTCGGTTAACATGTTGGCTTCTAACTAACCTTTTTATTAAAATAGACAAAATAATTTTCTTCTTCTTCTTTGACAAGACTAGGCAATTGGCAAATATAGCTAAGTTAACAAAAATGGGTGACAAGCAAGGCATAATGATGCCGTAGACATATGTCAATTAATTTTAGACGTTCTTTTTACATTAGAGTATGTCATATTCTAGTATTCTACTATGATAACATGTTAATTACACCAATGCTTTTTATAAGGGTAATGTACACGAGTGTTTGTTATTATGCTAATGAGATAAAGGTTATCCGAAATGGAAGTAGCGGCAAAGGATATAGTGACCATTATCTGAAGTTTTCAGATTCAGATGGCAAGAAAAGAGGGATGGATGTGCAAGAGTGGGGAGCCGTAAAATCAGGGGAAAGAAAAAGAGGGGATAAGGAGACATAAGTTGGGGAATTCTGGACGTAGAGTGGGGGCAAACGCCGAACAAATGCATGGAGAATAGCACTTTTTAATTTTGAGTATACTTAGTTGGGTAACCATACTTATTTTTATAAGCAAACTGGGTGCTTGCGCATTTTAAATGTTATGCCACATACATACACCGACTGTTCTTATCCTATCTAGTTTTGCAATTTTAATTGTATGGTGTTTGATCCTTGCTCAAGGAAAATGAGACTTGTCCCCTACCAAACTAATCCAAAGCTTGCTAATGACCTACCTCATCTTTCTCTCTACTAGATCCGAATCTTTGATCTTCCAAGCAATTGGTCCAAGTATACCAAGACGGATGGTCTATGAAACGTGTCTTGTTACGCATTAAAGACCGCCCTAAGGAAGAAAAATGTTTTTTAGGAATTAGGAGGAGAGAACATCAGTTATGAATCAGAGACATACTCAACATGGCCATATACTATTTTGTTAGAGCCACAAGTCCACAACTAGCAGATATGTAGATAAGATTTGAATTATGGTCTTGAATAATTGGCTGATATACACATGGTTATAAATTAAGACGATCAAATTTAATATATCTATTTATAAATTGAGTTAAAATAATCACTTTATAAACAATGTAGATTACGTTTTTGAGTAGATAGTGATCTGAATATACTATGATAAGCAAATATATTTGTTACAGCTGTTCCTCGGGATATATATTAGATTTTTGGTTTTGTTCATTTGTTGATTCAATTGTATTACTAGTTTATTATTTTCTCGCATAGATATCAACATAGTCTATTGTTAAACAGAAATGTTCGGTGCATATTGTTTTCAAGGCAATGTGATAGTTATACATTCACTTTTGCTCATATAATATAGATAATTGTCAAGTTCAAATTGATTATTAGGCAGTGATAGGCTAAGTTTTGGTGGAAATCTCAGAGGTGGAATCGAACAACACAATTCTATGACATGTACACTTTGCTAAATGCCAAAATCTAACGAAATCATGATTTTCCAAGTTATTATTCAATTAATCACAGTTTCTGGAAGCCTACCGATAGATTTTTTAAGCTAGTTGTGGAGGAAAGGGTAAGGAGAAGGGGGATTGGACAAGGTCTACAAAAGTGGTCCAACCAAGTCCAATCCATCTTTAGGTTATACTAATGTCAATTTCTAAGTTCTAACCATTATTATTAGTTACATTGAAGCAACTAATATTGCGGAGGACGGAGATATGAGAATTCGAATCTGGAAAATTCTCCAAACAAGTTGAGTTTTCAACTATTGGGTCGACCTTGATCCTCTTAACTTCTAATCATGTAGTTGCTTATGTAACTCTGTTGATCATACGGAGTATATGTTTGTGCACACTGAGAAAGTACTACCCTTAATTATAGTATATGCTTTCGGAGGAGCACGTATGCAAGAAGGAAGATTGAACTTAATACAAATGGCTAAAATATCATCTACTTTAAATGATATGAAGAAATTTGAGGCGTTACATAATTGGGGGCCCTATTTGCACCGCTCACACATGTCCAAAACCGGCCTCTCTCAATTGCTCAAAGTATAAATCTGTTTTCCACTAGATGTCTTATATTCTGTCAACAAAAAAATAAAAAAACATGTCTTGTATGAAAAGCTTGCTAATTGCAGGGTATTACCACCAAGGCCATGCTTTATCAAAGATTCAAGATGCTCACATCAATCTTTTAAGTAGCTGACAATGAGAAAGCATATTCCATCCAAACATTCTTTTGGGTAGAAACACAATTTTGCTATTACTACCTACGGAGTAGTTTGGCTTGTCAGTTGTTAGCACTTGGCACTCAGCAGTTGACTCCTGAGTAAAACGAATTTGACAGAATACATTTGAGAACTTTTCCTTCAGGACTTCATTCACGCACTCAGTGTAGAATCATGTTAAACTTGAAACCAAAGGACTCAAATGCCACATCATGCTCAGTAAATGATGCACTTGAATAAATCCTTTGATTTTATGTCTTACAAAGTTCTTCAGGTAGAAATAAATTTTGTTACATTCGCTACAATATTACAGGACAAGTATAGGGAAAAAAAAATCCTATCTTGGGAAATTTTCTGGGGGTTCTAAGCTGTTGACCAGGATCCTCAGATCAATATCTTTGTCCTCGAATTTCTTAATGAAGGGATGATTCTGCAGCCAAAGGAAAGGACTAAGTAGATATTATAATACAGAAATCAAAAATAAACATCTGTAACAAATACAAACCAGTAGGTCTAGAGATGTCATTCTGTCCCTTGGGTCCTTCTGAATGCTGCAAAGAGGACCGCAGTTTGTTACTCGTTAAATGAAAAAGAAAAACAAGTGAATGAGAGCTTGGATGTGTTCGGTCTATGTTGTGCATAGACCAAAGAGAACAAATGTATGCAGGAAATGGCAGAAACATCAACGAATGATAGAATGCATATCCAGTGACTATCATAACTTTCAGGATTCTTTTCTACCCACGGTTTCTAAATACTTTAAGCAGCGACATGAGTCTTATCTATTCTACCACCACCATCACCATGCATCAAAAGATAATCTGAAACAATAGGTGGTCAATATTTAGTTGAGTTCATCCGAGCACGAGTCAAGATCTGTCCCAAGAACTACAAAAGATGGTTTGTATATATATAGAAGGCAGGTGGAAATACATTCCGCAAAAAGGTAGAGGCCACCTAGTGGAGGTGTGGACTAGCAACTGACTATGAAATTCGATATGTGGAAAGCAAGTAAAGCACTGTTCAGGACACTGTACACAAGCTCATACTTGTCAAACAAAACACAGTTTGTAGAAAACATTCATATTTGTGCAAACAGTAATGCACACAACATACAGTACACATCACTTAAACAGAGTTTTTAAGCTGCAAAAAGAAGTGAAACAAAAAGTTGATATACATAGATTCTTACCAAGACGATATAAAGGAACAGAACTCAGGAGAAAATTGGTCTGATGGGGCAGTAGGCGCTGGGCTTTCTACAATAGCTGCCAAAAGTTCAAAATAGCTTGGCCCACCTTGCTGATCTTCAGATTGTAAATAAGGAAATCGTCCGATTGCACACTCTAGCATCACCAAACCCAAACTCCAAATGTCACAGCTGTAATCATAGGAGTTTCCACTGATTCTCTCTGGCTGAAATAAAATTTTGCGCACTCAATGCTTATTGTAAACTTAGGATCAAAAGTAGAAAACCTTCTTCCCAGTTTAATAAATTTATGTAATAGACTATTTTTCTTTACAAAGACGAGATCTGTGACCTTACCGACATATAGTTATACGTCCCAACAAATGTATCACGCTGGCCCATAGAGCTAGCTAGCATAGCGCTGACACCAAAATCAGTAATCTTCACTTCACCTTTGTGATTTACCAAGAGATTTGAAGGCTTTATGTCCCTATGTATGACATGTCTCTCATTATGCAAGTATACAAGACCTTGCAATACCTGCAAAGGAAAAGCAAAGCAATATCTTCACCTAGAAAGAAGAATAGAGAGTATTACCTTTGTAAGCATTAATCACCTACTATAAACGATACCTGTTTGCATACAACTGCAAGGTAAGGTTCAAGGATTGTTTTGACTTGTTTAATAACATCTACAAGAGATCCCCGGTCCATGTACTCTAGAACAAGAGAGAAGGCTCCATTGTGATAAAACGAATGGTAGCATATCACAATATGAGGACATTGAGATGATTGGTTGATTTTCAACTCTTGCACAATTTGTTTACGAACATCCTCTTGTATGTTCATTTGGATCACCTGTCACAAGTAGAAACGTCCGCTTAAAGATCTAACATGCACAGATCATATGATAAGATAATGCCCAAGAGCCACATGAAGTTTTTTTGGAACTACTTGGCACGATTTACCAAGTTGATACAAACACTCAGTCCATGTACTTTGGAGTCCTCTGTATGCAATTGAGCTTCACTAATAAGAGGCTCTTACGTCAAAAAAATAGAAAGAGAAAATTTATACTGACTACACTGGTTCAAAGGCCGAGCCCCCTGCCGGCGAAAAAGAGGGGAAGATACAGGTTGATTTTAACGCCTTGTACCCCCCCCCCCCTCTCCTTCCGGCCACGCCACAAGGACCCTAAAGTCACATTCAGTAGAAAAGATCCTAAAGCCACAAGCGGTAGAAAAATAAAGCCACAAACTGCTAATTTAGCTTCCAAGATAAAGGTAGAAAAGATGTAAGCAACTCAAGTCATTGCTCTGCTGTAGGTAAGGACCCTAAAGTCACATTCAGTAGAAAAGATCCTAAAGCCACAAGCGGTAGAAAAATAAAGCCACAAACTGCTTATTTAGCTTCCAAGATAAAGGTAGAAAAGATGTAAGCAACTCAAGTCATTGCTCTGCTGTAGGTAATCAACTAACACAACCAACAGCAACGGAAGAGGTGCGAATTATTATTTTTTTGCTTCTTACTTATGCACACAAAACTCAAACTCAAATTAATTTTAGCGTGTTTCACTGTTTGATGCTTATCTACCACCTTTTATTAAAAAATCTTACACCTTGTACAGTTGTATGACAACTACTAACATAAATGTTATGTACGCAAATAGCTAATAATTATCAGAAAGAATGATAATGAGCCATTTCGATATTTTCGTGACTTTACAATGTAAACAAGTTTAAACATAATTACCTTCAAAGCAAACAACTTTCCAACCCATTTATGACGAACAAGCTGCACCACTCCACCACTTCCTTTACCAATAACCTTCACTGTCTCAAGGTCTTCCAATGAAACTTGAAAGTCAAGCTCCTTATTATCCGAATTCTGTTCATGCACACCATAAAAGCTAGTTCAAAAAACTTTGTAGAAGAAAATCTTATCTATAATTATTATATTCAATGCTGAAGAATACAAACTTCAACTTTTGTTAAGGTAGCTGATGAAATGTACAGAACAAGGGCCTCCCCAACTTCTGACTCTTGTGTAACCAAGGCTATCATAGACATGTTATAAATTACACAACAAGGCCAAAACTTCATCCTAAAAGTGATTTCCAAGAGTCCAGACTCTAAGTACACAAAGTCACTTGAATACAATTTCAACATCACCAAACTCCTATAAGATTTGAACCGTTTGCCCGCATTTTCTTCACTTGTATAAAATAAACAACAGAATGGAGCAATCTAGGCCAGATGATTTCACAATAGGAGTGTAAAAGCACTTCAATCAGGAAATCAGAAAGTCCAAATCTCCCACCTGATTTCAGCATTTCAATTCAGAAGTAGAAAGTAGAAAACTCCAAATGCTAACATAGGGCAACTTAGAAAACCAGCAACAATGTTGCACATACATGAAAATCAAGGCTATCACAGAGTCACAAACATCTTCTTAAACACACAACAAGGCCGAAACCTCCTCACTAAATCGACTTCCAGTACTCCAATCTCTAATTACACAAATCAACTTGAATGAAACTTCAACATCACCAAACTCCTGAAATCAATACTTCCCCAACATCTCCCAAACATTTGCTCAACAAAACAGTAGACTAAGCCAATTACGCCAACATGATTTCGCAACACCGTGCACCAACTAAATCCACTTCAATTAGACCACCAAAAAGCTCAAATATTCCAACTAATTTCAGCATTTCAATAATAAAAAAAAAACAAGAAAGTAGAGAACACCACCAAATCAAACAATTAAACTAAATTCACTTCAACTAGGAAACAAGAAAGCTCAATTCTTCAAGACTAATCTCAGTATTTCAATAAAGAAACAAGAAAGTAGAAAACACCATCGAATCAAACAATTAAAGTAAATGCACTTCCATTATGAAAACCAGAAAGCTCAAATCTTCCAACTAAATTTAGCATTATCAATCCATAAACATAAAAGTAGAAAACACCATCAAACATAAACAATTAAACCCATCAAATATACCAACATAAAAAAATCAAATTAAACCATAAAATTAATACAAAAATTAAACAGCTTACACAAGTTTGTTTATCATCAGCAAGATTCCTCAACCCCCTTTTATTAAGCAACAAATCACCATCTTGAAAGGTCCCACTTGCAGTCCTGAACAAAGATCAAACCTTTATCAAAAACCCAACAAAACCCACAAAAATAAACAACATAAACCTCAATTTAAACCAAATTGATACCAAAAAAAGCATGCAAAAAGTGAAATTAAAAATTAAGGTTCATGAAAATGGAGGTTTACAGAAAGGTGGTTATGGGGGTTTCTTGAGCAGGAACTGAGAGCTTGAGCTGCTTTAATGGCGTTTTTGTCTTCATTTTTAATTAATTTTATTGATTTTTTGATTTGATTGGAAAATTGTTGGGTTTTAATTTAGGGTTTAAGGTGAGTATAGTGTGTGAAGTGGGAGTGTTTGAATGGAGATGAGCGCCAAATGATGTCACCGACTAATTTTACATGTGGACTTTTTTTTCACTTTCATTTTTGTTTTTTTAAAGTTTAAAAGAGTTTAGTAAAATTTAGAAAAGTAACGTATAAAAATATTATATAGACAAAAAAGTTTAGAAAAGTTAAGAGAAAAGAAAATATGTACCGAAAATACCAAAACAAGTGTAGAGAATAAAACCCTTTTTTGGTGTAGTTTGCGTATGGGGGTGTGTGTGCCGTGTTTGACAAAATTGACTGAAAATGTACCCGAAACTTGAACCCTGATAAGGTGACTGAAATTTGATCAGGTGACTGAAATTTTTTTCAGATTCCCAAAGTAGCTTATTTCTTCAGTCAATTGAAATGTATTTTAGCATGTGTTACCAAACAATCTTAAAATTTAGAAAAAATATGATGGGAATAATCCGAAGTTTGACCAATTTATATTTTAATAGTCCCAACTTTGTATTATTGATAAATAATTCCAACTTTGCCTCCAATTTCTGCTAGTGGTCCCAAATATCCGAACCTATTAGTTGAACCACTTTTTTCTCCCAAACCACCAACCAACCACCCAAACTCATCCCAAACCCACCTTATAAGCCACCAAATTCCCAAATCCACCAAATAAAATACCTTAATATACAAAAACATCATCATTAACGAAGTGGAAGTGAAGTGAGAAAGTGAGACATTTGAAAGGAAAGACGCGGTTTAATGTTGATTTTTGGGTGTGATTTGGCTGTTAGCCTGTCAAGGTGTCAGATGTGGTGAATGTTGGAGGTTTGGGGGTGCAAGAGGTGCCTAGTGGCCGGGCTGTTAGGGGGAAAAAAGGTTCGTTTACTAGGTTTTGATGAAATGAGACCATTCTCTGCAAAAATAAGGTAAAGTCGGGATTATCTAAGAATAATCCAAAGTTGGGACTATTGAAAAAGAACTGCCCAAATTTCTTAATACTCCTATCAATTTTTCCTAAAATTTATGTTGGCTGGAAATTTGGTCATATAAGATAAACTAGTCAAATAAGATGATTGAAATGACTTACATGCATATTAGAGGTGATCATTGGGTCGGGCTGGGCAGACTTCGGGCCAAAAAATCAGCCTTGAACCACCCCCGTTAGGGCTTCAGGCCAAATCGGACTTTTTCCACGTGTTTTTTATGATTCTTATACTAAGCGTAACTCTCACCTCGGGAGTCTGTTTGAAATAAATTTTATTTTCAATCCACTTATTTTTTAGAGATCTACGCAACTGTAGTAATTTAAACATCAAATATGATTTGTAAAAGTAAAAGAAAATTCCAGAATGGTTTTTTACAAAAAATCCTTAAAAAAAAAACTTAAAGCAAGTAAAATTTTAAAATTTTATGGCTTTTGGATTTGACCTTAGGCCTGAACATGGCCCAAATTTGGGCGTAAGGTCAAGCCCAAAAACCCAAAATTTTGGGCCACCGGGCCGGACTGTTTTGATAAGCTCTAATGCATGTACTCCGTATATAAAAAAATTACCCTTGATTTTGTAGTACTTCATATTCCGTTATGGTGTTGCTTAACGTAACCTTCAAATTACTAACGTAACCGGTTTTTCTTTTATTTTTCCCTTGTTGTTTGGGGTTTTAACTTGGATATATTAGTATTCTGAAGGTTGCGTTAAGCAATCATGTTCCGTTATACATGGCGTGTAGCGTTAGAAAGATACAAGACCCAATTCAAGGACTTTCCTGCACTACAGTCAAGGTTCTGTCTTCTCTATAGTACAAATAAAATCAACTTCAAAAAATAAAAAATATTGGTACTCATGAAAATAGTGGTGAACAGACATGCTAAATGAAACTCAGAAATCAAGACATAATAATATATACTGTAGTAATTATATTACTATTATTAGATATTTCAAAAAAATAATAATTACTATTATTAGAAAAATACACTAAACCCCTCCTTATATGACACATCACTATATCAGTATCTAAAAACACTGACAAAACCTCACTCTCTTTCAGACATCCTTTTTTCTTCTCTCTCTCCATCCTCGAGCTTAGTAATCATTTTTCTGCACACATACACTATTTATAACTACAAATATTTGTTTCCCCAGACAATATTAACGTTACAATATATCTCAGCTCATTTTATTAAAACCCAAAAAACATTCTTCAGTATAATACTGTAGTAAAAGTAGAGTACAGTACAGTACACTGAAGAGTGAGCTTTCTTTCATTTCTTTGAGTAACTACAACAACAATGGCTTGGAGATTTCAGCTCATTTTTGCTGCTTCACTCCTCTTTACTCTTCTTGGTAATGCTCATTTTCTACTTTCATTATGGCTTTTTTGGTTAAGTTCAACTTTTGTGTTATATTTTGCTGTTTTCTTGTGTACAGTATTTTGCATGTAATATTTTTATGGGTTTCTAGATAAGTCTTCTGTTGTGTGAGCTACTGAGCTTGGATATGCTGTAGCACCGACATTCTTGTATGAATGTGTATTTTTTGTTATCGTTTGATTCCAAACTTCATCAAAGCTACTTAGCTACAACACAAAGAATTACTTTTACTATAAAAATGTACTAGTTGTGTTATTTATCTTAGGTTGTTGAGAAAGCTGAGGGTTAAATTTGCATGTGTTTATGAACTCCATTGTTGGTAGACTTGCTAGTACCTGTATTTATTAGAGTTGGTGGGCATTTATTTAAGATTTTTCTGTGTTTACAGACTATAACTTGGGTTGGGATACAGCTGAAAGATTTTCTTTTTAAGCTACATGTATGTCTGGACTGAATTAATGGCTTTTTGGAGTTTTGAATAAAAATGGAGGTACTTTAGATTTGGCAAATTGCAAATGTCAAACATTTTCCTCAATTTACCTCTCTTAATTAAGTGTTTGCTAAATTTATCAACATGGACCATGTGTAAAATTGTTTTTATTAGGAATATATTCATTGACTGGGCCTTAACCATTAGCTTAGGAATTGAACTCGACAACGTGGTCAATCAAGGCTCTGATACCATGTGAGAGGGCCAACTCAAATAAAAGCCTAGGCGGATGGTTGTAATTCTAATAGTTTTTGGTAAAAGGTTATTAATATGGACTTTAATTATAACAATGCCGAAGTAGGTAGTCCTTTAGGCTACATCACATCAAAAATTCAGGCCAAGCATGTAGAAACAAGAGGCTACTTGGAACATTTTCTAGAACTGGAAGGGCTTGTATATATATGAACACACATCGTGTTTAGGGCAAGTAGGTACAGACAACAAGCATCCACTAGCTGCAATGGCCATTTCTTGTTTGCTTGTGGTTTGTAATGTTGTGTCATTGTGTAAGATTCTTCTCTCTTTTGTGCTTTTAGCAGCTGCAAGTTTCTTACTGCGTAATAAACTAATAACATACCATGGCACCAATTCTGCTAGACATCAAATTTTATAGTACATCATCTGGAGCTGTTAAAGTAGAGAAGGAATTAGAACTCTCGTGTTGGTACAAAGGCTGTAACTCATTAATTATTTCTGAGGATCCCATGTAGTTGAAAATGGAGACTACAAAGATCAACAGTTGGAGTTCCCCTGTTATGCTTGCTAATTGGTAATATAATTTAGGACATTGGTAATCCCGTTCGGAGCAAATTTAGTGCAAAACACTAACTTGGGCTTTTAGAGATGCCTCTGATGCCCATGACCATCACATTGTGAATCTTGTTCTTCAGTTTGATTATCAAGACAGCATTGATGTGGGTACCTTAACTACATCAGGTGCTATAGCTCAAGAGCAACCTGCTTGTTTTTGTCCTTCTAAGCCTCCAAAAAGAGATACATGTGTATTTGTTTCTTTTTTTCAGTAGCATAGGTTGGGGAAATGGCTGTCGTTTTGTTGGCTTATGTTAAGGAATGCAATTAGGGTGAAAAACACTGACTTCCATACTTTGAATATTTTTGCTACAGACCTATGTAAAGGGAGCACCATAGGAGTTTGTTACGGGCGGAATGGGGATGATCTCCCTACTCCTGATAAGGCAGCGGAGCTGATTAAGCAGCACAACATTAAATATGTCCGGATATATGACGCTAACATTCAGGTCCTGAAAGCATTTGCCAATACGGGAGTGGACCTGATGATTGGGGTGCCCAACTCCGATTTGCTTGCTTTCTCTCAGTTCCAATCCAATGCTGATTCTTGGCTTAAGAATAACATCCTTCCTTACTATCCTACCACAAAGATCACATATATAACGGTTGGTGCTGAGGTGACAGAGGCCCCAAATAATGCCTCTGCCCTTGTTGTCCCTGCCATGCAAAATGTCTTCACAGCGTTGAAGAAAGCTGGCCTGCATAAGAAGATAAAGGTCTCAAGCACCCATTCCCTTGGTATCTTGTCGCGTTCATTTCCTCCTTCGGCTGGGGCCTTTAGTAGCCATTATGCTTACTTTCTGAAACCCATGCTGGAGTTTCTTGCTGAGAACCAGTCACCCTTCATGGTTGACATTTACCCTTACTATGCTTACAGAGATTCCCCCACCAATGTTTCTCTGGATTATGCACTGTTCCAGTCATCCTCAGAGGTCATTGATCCCAACACTGGCTTGCTTTACACAAATATGTTTGATGCTCAGATCGATGCTCTCTACTTTGCCCTGACGGCTCTGAATTTCAGAACCATCAAAGTTATGGTGACTGAAACTGGTTGGCCCTCCAAAGGATCACCAAAAGAGACGGCTGCCACTCCAGATAATGCGCAGACCTACAATACCAACCTGATCCGCCATGTCATCAACAACACAGGAACACCAGCAAAGCCGGGTGAAAAGCTTGATGTCTATGTTTTCTCATTATTCAATGAGAACAGGAAGCCCGGGATGGAGTCTGAGAGGAATTGGGGTTTGTTCTACCCAGGTGGGACAAGTGTGTATAATTTGGATTTCACAGGAAAAGGCGTCACAGAGATGGCTAGTGGAGCCAATGCTACTAATACTACAGGAACAACATGGTGTATTGCTTCATCAACAGCCTCAGAGCCAGATTTGCACAATGCCTTGAATTGGGCTTGTGGACCAGGAAACGTGGACTGTACAGCAATACAACCTAGCCAGCCTTGTTATGAGCCTGATACTCTAGTTTCCCATGCTTCTTATGCATTCAACTGCTATTATCAGCAAAATGGAGCCACTGATGTTGCTTGTAGTTTTGGAGGGGCAGGTGTTAAAGTCAACAAGGATCCAAGTAAGTTTCTTAATTCTCTGGTCCTGACACTTGATATGGACAAGCAGCGATGATTTTTTATTAGCTATGTGCTCGAATGAATTAGCTCATTAAGCTATTTACACTGAGTTTCTATGGTATTCTATATAGCATAGCACTGTTGACACAGTAGAAAAGTATCTTTCCCCTGGTTTTATTATAACAGATAATTAGACATTTTCGTGTTTACTAATGCAGGCTACGACAAATGCCTCTATTTGACTGCTGGGTAAGTTTTTCTTCTACTATTGCCATCACTTTCACGCAGTGTTTACTTCCTAGATAGTGTCAACATGTTCTACATTGTCACTCCACATCTTAACACTTTCTGCCTGCAATGATGCAGGAATAAGACAACCTCTACAGCGAGTAATGTCAGTGCTACTCCTTCAGCGGCTATCTCCATCCAGAGGCAGACCACATTCAATTCATGGATTCCTGCTGGGATGGTTATTCCTCTCCTCCTGTCATATTTGTGAAAATGTTATTGGAAGCATGTTTTCTATGAAGAGTGGGATGCTGATTATTCTTGCTAAGCTGGGAGTGTTGAGGTATTTAGTGAGGATATAAGTACGGTGTGTTCATATGACAGGTCCTCCCAGAATTTTGTACGAATCACCATGTAAATGGTTCGAAATGGCAGCTGTATCTCCATGTTGAATGGCATTTAAAAGTTAGGATTTGTAATTGCACATATTGTAGTCGCAAGAAGGGATCAATTTAATTCCAGAACTGTGCCTTGGTTTCCTGTGTGTAGTGCATTTTTTGTGCAAGGAGTATTGCTCTGTTTACGAAGTTACATTTCGAGTAGTTTACCCAAACCCCAATCCAAGTGTTGTGGCAGCAATGTGATTACTGAGGAGGATTATGTTCTCACCATATGTAAGTTGAGCTTCATCCAATTCGACTTTTGGCTGATTTGGTTCTCTCCCAAAGTGCAATTACTGGGTTGCAAACGTACAATTTTACATCTGGTCCTTAAAGCATCAGGCCACATTTTCTTCGTCTAGCGCTGGGAGTAGTGTATAGAAGGTCTAGCTCACAGTAGCCATACATGTTAGCTTATCCGCCTTTTAGTGGAGAAGTAGATAAAGCACATTTTTCTGCAGATAAAGCACTAGGTCTATCGGTTATCAGGTACTCCTAGTTCAAGTAGTTTACCTGTCTATGTATTCATATAGGATGAAAATTTATCCGTTTTCTTCATGTTGAGGTAAGTTTAAGAAGGAAATTATCCCTTTTGGATAAGACAGTTTGACCTATAGAATGCCCACTACTTGATCAACTTGGTGTATATAATTTTTCTACTGCCAGAGTATCCATTTCATCTTATCTTTGTTTAAAGAGAAATGCAAGATCAGATTATCTTCCCGAAATTGCAATTATCAAATTGGTATTTCTTTCAAACTATATAATAAGCGTTTAAAATTATCACATCCGAATTATATAAGCGTTCAAACTCTGCTTATCCCTTCGATATAAACGCCTGCCCTCTCCTCTCAATAATCATCTAAAGTTTCACGGATTAACATTGGATTAGAGAAAATTATAAAACAAGCTAAACATGGGAAAGGGTGGCTCTGCTAGTGATGTTGCTACTCAGAATATGGTGGCTTGGTTGCATGGAATCAATGACTTTGAGGATTGAGCCTTACAAATTCCCTGCTCTTGGTAATTCATAAACTCCTTACGTTTTACGTTTGTTAGTTCTTTGTACGTACAAAGTTCAATGTTTTGATCGTTGATGTGCTGTGTTATAGGACCTAATGATGTGAGGGTAAGGATGAAGGCAGTTGGAATTTGCGGGAGTGATGTTCACTACCTGAAGATACATTTTCTATTTACAACTGGAGTACTACTCTTAACATATCGAATTATCGATGATTAGTCACTGGCCTATATGAAGTTATTCTTATGCATTGTGTTTAGACTATGAGCTGCGGTGATTACCACGTCAAAGAACCCATGGTGATAGGCCATGAATGTGCTGGTGTTATCGAAGAAGTTGGAAGCGAAGTGACATTGATAGCCCCGGGTGACCGAGTTGCTCTTGAGCCTGGTCTAGGTTCTTGGTGTTGCGATCGTTGCAAAGAAGGCAACTACAATCTCTGCCCTGACATGAAGTTCTTTGCCACTCCGCCTATTCATGGTTCCCTTGCTGATCAGGTAACTTCTATGATTATATAATCATGTCATATTATAATTTTTCTGATCTTGATCTTACCTTATAGATATTCAATGGATGATATAACTTTGTTGTACCATATGATTGTATAAATTGTGCACCCAGCAACTCTATGCTTCAAGCTTCCTGACAATGTATCACTGGAGGAAGGAGCAATGTGTGAGCCGTTGAGTGTTGGTGTCTGTGGACTATTGTTGTCGCCACGCCAAAGTTGGAGCTGAGACTACTGTTCTGATGATCGGAGCAGGGCCTATTGGCCTTGTGACGTTGCTGTCAGCCCTTGCTTTCGGGGCCCCCAAGGTTGTGGTGGCTGATGTGGACGATCACCGATTCCCTATTGCTAAACAGTTTGGTGCTCACGAGGTTGTCAAGGTTTCAACAAACCAGGAGGTAGGATACTTTGATACTTGATTATCTAGTTATTTACATACTGATTGTAATCTAACTATTCACTCGTGTACTTATAGGATGTGGCTACAGAGGTCGAGGAGATTAAGAAAGCTATGGGCAAAGAGATAGATGTTACTCTTGATTGTGCTGGCTTTGAGAAAACTGTGTCAACAGCTTTGGGTGCTACTCGTAATGGGGGTAAGGTTTGCCTAATCGGCATGGGTCATTGCAACCTGACTGTCCCTCAAACCAGCAGCTTCAAGGTAATTTTTTTTTTTTATGTTTACCAATCATATATAAATGGTTTAATCATATTAGCATCGCAGTTTCCTAACTTGTTCTGTTCTGTTTTACTCGCAGGGAGGTTGATGTGCTAGGAGTTTTTCGCTACAAAATTACATTGGCCACAATGTCCAGAATACATCAGTAGCGGCAAAATCGACGTGAAGCCCCTTATAAGTTATAACCCATAGATTCGGATTCTCCCAGGAGGAAGTGGTGAAGTCTTTTGATACCAGTGCTCGGGGTGGAAACGCAATCAAAGTAATGTTCAATCTCGGCCATAACTGACTCACCATAACAGCAGCAGCAAGGAGCAAAGTCCTAGGCGTTTTGGGTATTTACATAGGAGCAACAGTGTTAATTATTTTCTGCATATGGTAGTAAGACTTCAGGATGAGTAGGGTGGCAGTCAGACTTTTGTTTCTATCGTAGTGTACTGGTGTTTCAATTCCTATATGGTTTGCCTATACAGTATTATCAAATTTCAAGGTAATAAGATGAGGTTTCAGCTGTCCTTTTTCACAAGAGTTGCAGGTTACTTCTAATAAAATATAAGAGCTACACAACTTTCATTGATTCAATTAGCACATACATGAACACCATTTTATCAATGTCACATACATTAATACATATGTATTCAGTATTCTTCAAATGATTGCATCACTACGTACATATTCATACTGCTCCAAGCTCTTCATAAAACTGCATAGAAACAGCACGACAAGATGATGCAAAATCATTTAACTTCATAGAAAAGGGAAGATGATGCAAACTCACCCTAAGTTAACTAATACACACTGAAACTTCACAGTTAGATTTATGTTTTCACTGGAAAAGAATCCACTTCTCAGTGGCTTTATGGAATGATGGCACAATAGCTGAAGTAAATTTCAGTAATAAGTAGTTCACCTTAAGCCTAGAAGCCCTGCTCAATGAGATAATCACCAATCCTTTCTACAACCATATTGCATTGTCCTGGAGTCATTGGTTCGTCATAAATTCCGAATATCAAAGTCTGATTGGTCTTCTTGATGGTAACACCTCCGGGACCCTGTCAGCACACCACCAAAAGATCAGTCCCTCCAAAAAATACCATCTCACAACTTTTAAAAGTATCAAGTTGATGCCTGGTTGAGCTCCTAGATTGATCTTCGACAGTCATTAGGTTTCATTGAAAGATAATGTCAGACACCATATTCTGACATTCTGACCTAATTAAAATCTGTTTCTTTTGGGTAGTGGGGTGGTGGTGGTGGTTATGGTGGTGGTGGTGGGATCTTCTGTAGAACGTCAATTCTTTGCTTAGCTATTAGCCTTTCAGAAATTTTTACTAGGAGAATGATCAGAAGTGATAGAGGTCTACCTTCTTTCCTCTGATAACAGCTCCAGGCTCGCCCTGGATCACCATATATTTTGTTCCACCAACGTATAAGCCAGTCGGAGCAAGTGTTCCAGGCTCTTGGAAGTCCTTCATGATGGCAGCTACCTCTTCAGGCTTCAACTATAGCAACATTGACGAACAAAAAACCTAAGTATCAGCTCAAATTAAAACAGATTCGATTCAACAACTACAATCATCTCACAGATAGATCATAGATGGATGTAATTAAATCAAGTCTCAGCCAGGACCCGGGAACAGCTAAGCAAAAGAAGATCTCGCCGAATTTTACTCGAGCACTACTACCAATTAAGACCAAGAAACCAGTATGATAATAGCAATAAGATCATCAATGCCCTCTTAAAGTAGTTTGACAACTGAACTTGTTATGTGAAGCAAACCTAATCTCTGTGAACATGACTCATGACAACAATGGGCGAAAGTTGTTACACAAAAAATGAGTTCCTAAAAAAGAATGGGAACCAAAGAAGTAATAGGAACCTGGTAAGTTTGTGAAGGAAAGCTCTGTCACCGAGTCCCTGTTTCCTGCCTAGCAAAAAATTAATAGTACCTAGCGAAAATCTAGTCTTTGTTTGATGAGTCTCTCCCTTGCTACACAAAATCACACACGAAGGATTCCCAAAATTAAAATGTCTCGAAAAAGGCATCACCAATAGGTCAGCTCATTAGTCATAACCTCCACATTATGGCGGAACTAAGGGGGAATCGGCAGGTAAATAAGAATGGGACCCCAAGAACTTCTCAATTAGATGATGACTGATGACACCCCAAACACTGGAGCATCTGTTGATTCTTATGCACTACATAACTTAAGATATCATAAAATCAACAATTTGAGTCTTACAAAGCCATATCCCTTACAATTATCACTTACACCAGCTCATACAATCACAAAGTTTGCAAATTCGTACCTCTCCTAGACACAAAGCCACAAACCACCTACTTTCACCAAATCATTACAACTTACAAACGTGATCACAAGTATATCATACAAGCTCCAAATGCTTCAAGCAACAAACTATTTCGACAACATAGCTCTTCCCTAGCAGCAAACGTGCTCAACACAATGAAACATATCAGTGTCACAAGTTAATTCTTCCTAAGATTGCATCTTATTATGAATATTTCCACTGTATAAACTGTCGGCAGTGTGTTATACAAAATATTTCCTAGTTCATTAGACTCTACAGTAAAATTCGTACGTAAATTAATGATAATCATGCACTTAGAGTAGTAGTTTTCTAGAAATTATTGACACTCAGTTTTCTACCAAACAAACAAACATTAAAAAGTTATTAACGACTAGTAAGCTGTTAAGAGCTAAGTTACAGACTAACTACTGTTAATTAAGTCTGTAGCACAAGTTTGATCACACATGCAAAAGAACCAAGTTCGTAGTGACAATCATACATAAGTAAAAACCAAAAAAAGGGCACAAAACACTAAGCTAAAATAAAATGAAAACAACCAAAAGTGTTTAGAAAAAGAACCAGAGGAAAAGAAGGGCTCTGAGCCCAAACAGTGCCATCATGGCTAAGAATAGCAGCAGCGGTGAGATGGTTGCCGTCGATGTCAATCATAAGATGGTCATCTATGTATGTTTGCCACGACATGTTTGTTTGGACTGTTCTAGTACTTGATGATCAACTTTACTTTCTGACAGTACAAGATATAGCTGAGTTTTCTGGATGTCTTTGTGTTCACTGTTCAGTACTTCAGTGTGTTTGTTTTAGTACAGGAGAAGTAATAAGTTTCTAGCGTTGAAACTTAGGTGGACAATTTATGTTGTGATTAAAACTGAGGGGCCAAATTAAAGCATTGTGGTTCAAAGGGGAGTAAAGGTTAGGTATGTTTTTTTTAACCTTAATTTTTTATTTTATTTTACGGAGTATTTTTTTTTTAAGAAATATGGGAGCACACGCAATGGAGGCGTAAACCATTAAGAAAAAAGTGATATCTCGGTTAGACACGATAATAAATTACGGAGTGTGATAGGCATATGAGCTTCTAAAACAAAAATGTGAGGTTTTGGGATAAATAAGCGATTTTTTTGAAGATTATTTATAAAGTTTTCATCAACTTTTAAAAGCTCACTTTTCGTCTTGAAAACTTAATTTTTTTATCTTAAAAACTTAGATATTTGTGCTCATACCAGCTTATCAAAATGTTTAAACAAAAAGAAGATATGAAGAACACAATTTATGCTAGGTGGGACTTGGTCTTGTTATTGTTGTGGACTTGTGGTGAATGTTGATGACATAGCTGGATAGGACTATACTGCATTCAGGCCCAGCAAATACATTTCTCAACTCGAACACCTCATTTGAGCTCTAAGGAATACAAGCCCACTTCCCACTTCTATTGGCATAAGTCACAAAAGGAGATGAACATCTTTATAGTGGGAAATTGATGCAAAGTCGTATAGGCATTAGGCAGTTCAGGAGAATACTTCAGTCAAATTAGCTTTTTCTTAGGCACTTCTGTTTATATTTTTGACCCAGAAAAGAAGACTTAATTATAATCCGAAACCGAATTGGACCCGATATAAACTGAACCGATACAAAATATGTTGTCTAAAGTACTGTTTAATTCTTTAAATGTAGCTTATTTCCACTTATCCGAATTTGGCTTAAGCTGATTAAACTCGACTATGACCCGAAGTAACCCAAGCAAAACCATACTTGAGTTATATCAGACTAACTGTACCCGACCCGTACCGTAACCCACGCATCCATCTGTCTGGTCCTTTGATGTTTAAGCCTTAATTGAAAATCAGAAAAAATAAACAAAGAGTGAACCAGCTTGGTCCAGCTTATGACAGACCTGCTAAATGTGCCAATAGTCCACCTTGATTAACTTAACACCTAAGTTAGTAAGGTCACTAAGGTGGAGTAGTTTGTAATTTCTATTCACAACCATGCGCGGCAAATATGTAGACACTACACAACCCACAGTCTTTCCTGTCTCATTATCCAAAAGGACAAAACTATGGAAGATAAGTTAATCGACTTAACTTGATCACACACTACCGTTTCAATATTTTTATGGTGCAAAATGAGTCCAATCTTCACAATCTACTTCCACCGTTTTGTACACTTTCCTAGTAAGGGATACAAAGTACAACTCTTCTCCACCAAACAATGTAACATGATAATAACCAAACATTTCCTGACTCAACTGATAATAATGCACTTCTAAGCCTTTTGCATGTGAAGTAAAGATAGTTGTCTCCTTCACTTTTTCCCTCAAAAGCCATGCTCCATTTTCTCAAAGTTAGAACTATCATTGCCGTCCTTCTACCTTTATGTTCTCACTCATCATATGACCAAATCATTTTTCTTTAACATTATTATCTTTCCTTAGTACTCTTCTTACATCAACTGTTATTTTATCATGTTAGTTACAAAAAAACACCCTCATTAGTCATTATATATCATTAAAAAAATTAAACATTCCTAGTTGCATAATTCCATTGTCTCTTTCTCTGCTGTCTTAAGTAAAAACCAACTTTTTCTTCTTTAAACTTTTTGGTTTATGGAACAATTTCATCAACAACCCATTATATTTCCTTCAAGTTTTCACCTGAATTTTGCCTCAAAAAAGTCATATTTCTTTCAAAAAGTTGTAATCTTTCTGTTTTTCTAGTATCTTTGCATTTTATTCTTCATATAATTCTTCCACAACATCTCCCCAAATCCCCCTTTTTTCCCTCCAAAAAAACACTACCTTTTTTTTTTGTTTTGCTTAAATTTTCCATTTTGCAACTCATCTCAAATATTATATAAATTTGCAATCTTTCTGTAATTTATGAGTTGGGTATTAAATTTCTTCATCAAATAACATTTCCCTCCAAAAAATAACCTCTCCTCTGAAAAAGTCAAATTTTCCATTTTTTTGCAAAAGGTGTGATCTTTGTGAATTTTAAAACTTGGGTATTTAATAAAGTCATATAATTTACTCTAAGTATTGATCAAAATCCAATCTTTGTAATTAAAAAGAATGCCACCATCAAATTTTCCATTGAGGTGGGAAAGCACAGGAGACAAATGGTGGTATGCATGTCCAATTGATTGGGCTGCAGCAAATGGACACTTTGACTTAGTCCGGGAGCTCCTTCGCCTCGACGGCAACCACCTCATCAAGCTTACCTCCCTCCGCCGCATACGCCGCCTCGAGGCGGTGTGGGATGATGAGGAGCAGTTCCATGATGTTGCCAAGTGCAGGTTAGAATTATACGAGCTTATAGTGGTCTCTGTTTGGTGTTAATTATTTTTTGGTCTGAAATGTGCGCACCTAGTCACTGATAAGAATCGAACCTCCGACCCTATGATTGAGGCAAGAGAGTTTTAACTACTTGAGCTAGCTCTGTTCTTTTTTTAACGTAGTGTTAATGAAAAGTGACCAGTTTAACTCTATTCGTGGTCACGTCTTATTTTAAGTTAATATTTGATCATCTCTTTTAATAATTTGTGATTAGAGAACAAGGAAAATATTCCCATAATAATTTCATAAAGTTGTGGGAGAGACCTTTTTTTTTTTTTTTGATCATGAAAGTAGACAGAGCCATGCTGACCAACAAACGGGTATAGATATCCTTTATTTGACATAGGAGGAGTTCGTCTATTTTAATGATAAAAGTAGACGGTCTTTTCTATGAAATTTGTATATTCATTATGTCTAGTAGTAGTTTATTATGTTTAGGAAAATGTTCATAATTTATATCCTCTATGGCAGGTGTGAGGTTGCACACCAGCTGTTTAATGAGTGTCAGACTCAAAAAGATGGGAAGAATTCTCTGATTGTGTCTGGCTATGGTGGGTGGCTCCTGTACACTGCAGCATCAGCTGGGGACTTGGGGTTTGTGCAAGAGTTGTTAAAAGAGAACCCTTTGCTTGTGTTTGGGGAGGGCGAGTATGGTTTGACTGATATACTGTATGCTGCTGCTAGGAGTAGGGATGCTGAGGTTTTCAGGGTTGTGTATAAGTTTAGTGTGTCGCCGAGGTTTGCGACTGCGAATGGGGGAGTGGTGGAGGAGCATGTTGAGGAGGTTCCTTTGAGTTTTAGGTTGGAGGTGAGGAATAGAGCTGTTCATGCGGCTGCTAGGGGTGGAAATTTGGTGGGGTTGAAGGAGCTTCTTGCTGGTTGTGATGATGTGTTGCAGTATAGGGATGTTGAAGGTGCTACTGTTTTGCATGCTGCTGCTGGAAGGGGGCAAGTTGAGGTGAGCTTAAAGCTTTGATTTGGTGCTACTTAATAGTTGATAGATGTGTTTGCTTCTGCTACTTTTGTGCATGCTTGTTTTGCTGGAGGTAAATAAGTGCTGTTTTCTACTGCATACTTATTTTGTTTGAGAGAATTAAGGGCACAGTTAGTTGAGCTATAAGATTTATTTTTAAGTGCTTGAACTTCATTGAAATTTTGCCATGATGTCTTTGTGATAGGCTTGTTGTGTTAGTTGTGTTGTACCATGATGTTGTGTTTGTTTTGCTTGAAAGAACTCCTTTGCCTCTTACAAAATTTGTCAAATTTTTTGGATCCAAATTGACAATTAAGAAGTTTACTATTTTGCTAAATGTCTCTTTTGTGTTTAGCTCATCAGTTCATAATAAATTGAAGGGCCGGGTTGGATTTTGAATTGTTACTTTTCTCTTGTTGCCGGGGCGATGGTGCATTTTTGAATCGTACTTTCCACTTAATTGTTGTGTGCTGAAACTATAAACATGTCCTCCAATTGGATAACCTTAGTACCTCTTTTTCTTTCTTTTAATTGTGGAGGGAACTGAATGGCAAGAGAAAAATACTTACTGTAAAGTGTATATCGTACCAGCGCTATGTTGCCTTTGAACTTATGAAAAATAGGGACTATGTTGCCTCTGGTAGTTCAAGACATAGACTGTCAATAGGGGAAATTTGATTGTGTGCAAATAGTTATTCTTATTCTTCCTTGATTTAATAATTATGATTAATCTGCTGTTTAACTAGCATCTTAAGTTTTTGCAAGTTCTAAGAGCTAAATGGCTGATATAGAGGGATTTGATAATATTACATTTTAGATTCAAATGACAACCCAAAAACTCTGAATAGGAGTGGCTATAAGGTGGACGTAGTACACTAGTACTCAACTTTAATGTCAGTGACAACTTAGACATTGAAAGATTATAGAGGCACAAGTGTGGAGCAGTCACAATGTGTAGAGACACCTTTTGAAATGAGATGGTTCCACCACTTCTTAAAGTCCTATTCTTATGTGCACATAACTATTAGGTTCTTATAATCATCTGCATCCTTCACTGCCTTCTGGTGTATTTTTGGGCCTACAGCTTTTTAGATGGTTAAAGTTACTATGCTGTATTGCTGTGCTTTAAAAGTTGTGCTATTTGTAACAGATGTTTTCTTTTCTTATAGGTAGTTAAACACCTTCTAGCATCCTATGACATGATTTTGTCCATTGATGATAAGGGCAACACGCCGTTGCATGTTGCTGCTTACAAAGGTCAATTATCTGTTCTTGAAGCTCTTGTTCAAGCATCACCCTCCTCTGCTTTTGCAGTGAACAAAGATGGCAATACATTCCTCCACATGGCTGTGGCTGGTTTCCAAACTCCTGGTTTCAGGAGATTGGACCGACAGATAGAACTGATGAGGGTGCTTGTAAGCAACAAAAGTTTCAGCTTAGATGACATCATTAATTCTAAAAATAATGAAGGAAGAACTGCTCTTCATTTGGCCATTATTGGTAACCTTCACTCTAATCTAGTGGAATTGTTAATGACTGCTCGCTACATCAATCTGAATGCCAGTGATGATCATGTGATGACTCCACTTGATTATTTGAAACGACAACCACGTTCTTTATCATCAGAAATCTTAATCAGGCAGTTGATTTCTGCTGGTGGCATATCCAGTTGCAAGGATTTTGCTGTGAGAAAGGCATTTGCTTCTCAATTGAAGATGCAAGGCATATGCACTAGCCCTGGAACATCCTTCAGGGTATCTGACAGTGAAATATTCCTGTGTACAGGCATTGATCACTTACTGGATCCTCGCTTAGACCATGTAAGTGCAGGCCATTTTCGCTCTTTAAGTGAGATAAGTCAATGTGACTCAACTAATGGGTACAAGAGAGTTTCAGACATCAAGAAATCAGGCCCTTTACATAATGCAGCTAAGCGGTTCAAAACAATTTTCCATTGGCCTTCAAAGAAATGGAAAGAAGTGGAACGAGCTAAGAAGATGAAAGAAGACGATTTTTCTGAGAAGAGACTGAGCATTTCAGAGGAGACGCCAATCCCACTAAGAGAGAGATATTCAGATGCTACTTCCCTCCCTAATAATAAGAGGACACTTGCAGTAAGGAGTAATACCTCCAGTCCTAGCAACCACAAGAAATTGGCTTCAGAGGTAGCACATGACGTCTTGCAAGACCAGCTTCTTGTAAACCTTTCAGCTCAGTCACCTTCGAGTTCATTCTCATCTCTGCCATCACATAATTCTCTGGAGAAAGGCAAAGAGATATTTACCGAGGATGAAGTTCCACGACCTTGCCCGAAACAGATTAATGGTGATGGCACCCCACGTAAGATCCAAAAGCAAGGGTCAATGAACATGAGGTTCATGAACCCGGCTCTGTGTTTTGGCGGATCTCGGCTATCAATTAAAAATCCAATTGGTAAGCATAGTGCCAAGCAGCCTATACATTCTGCGGCTTGAGCTGAGATCACGGTGCGCGTAAATCAGCGGAGAAATGGATATCAGATCCTGTAACACAAATAGATAGCTGTAAGTCCTTTTAACTTTGTATGGATCACTACTTGTGATACCACCTCGCTCGTGAGCCTGACTGCTTTCAGTCACTTTAATTATGTGTTAGGTCTCTTTTGTAGATAACTTAGCAGACCAGCGATGTACTGCTTGTTTCTAATGTGTATGCTTCTGAAATGTATCCTGTGACATATTAGTGCTAAATTCCTAATGAATGTATCGATCTGAAATGGCCTTGCTCTTGGCATTTTGAACGTGTACGCAGTCCCCTTGCGTTAATATGGTCATGCTCTTGGCTTCCTAAACATGTACTACAGTCCCCTTACGCTTAAATGGCCATGCTCAAGTGGTCATGCTGGATGTCTTAACATGTATTACGTCCTAGAAAGTTGTCAGAAACATTTATAAGTGCTAATATCAGTATATGGTTGAATGTGGAAAGTTTAACTATCCATGGGAAGTGCTACTTGCCTAAGCCTTGTGGCATGTGGGAAGTAAACTTGGACAGTTTGGCACTTCCTGTAAAAATGTATCGTGTATTTTGTTGGGTGTAAATGAATATTTATATATCTTTTTCTCTTCTGTACAATTAACTAGATGCCTTTTTTTTTTCTCTCTTGTACAGTTATTCCTTTCAAGTTTTAATAAAGATTTCTAATGCCATAGGCTTTTTAGAAGAAACAGGAACTCATAATACATTGGGGCCAAAGTGATCGTAAATTCGAAAGGGTAAACTCGAAAGGATAAAATCAGCATTTCCTTCAAGCATTGTTTTTTGGTGCTAATTTCCTTCAAGCATTGTGGAAACCATATACTTTATAATAGCTTCCTGTTACATCCGCTTTATTGATAGGAAGTTTGGAACACCTATGATGAAAATCCCCTAATTTCTTTCTTGACAAGGTTTATTACATCAGTGGGTTGTTGAAATCTATTCCAATTGTCGACAAAAATGACTCAGATTGTAAATGACAGGTCTCCCATGGACAATCATCATCAGATAAAGTATGATTATCTTCCTAGTGGGTTATGGTAAAGTGATGATGCCTCTTAGATCCACCTGTTTTCTTCTAGCGTTATCAGTCTTGAACCAATTTTCTCGTTAAGCAAATATGGACCAGCCGACCAAATAATAGCCAATGACAACCCAAAAGGGCAGGTATGGGGAATTTTCAACTAAATCCATGTAGCATTCCATACCATAGTTACCAACTAGATCACCAGTACATATCAAATCTGACATTGAAATTATGGTACGCACCTATATACTGTACCTAATGCATTCTGTTTTCTTGTACAGAAGCACAATATGCGTTTCAGTTTCATATTAGTATATTACAGTACAAATTTGAGGAGGTGATACCCCTTTAACATATGGGTACTATGAGTGGGTATCTTAACTTCTTCGTTCAATACACTGATTACTGATACTGTGATACACCTTACATTCATAACCTTTGTCTTACTATACGAGACCAGTTATGAACATCACTGCCATCAGGTTAGTGTTTACATTTTGAGCCAAGAGTTTTTTTTAGTGTCAATATCTTACACATGATCCAGGAAATGAATACTAAGAAGACAGTATTTCAGCCCTGGATAACTGGTGCAGATAAGATGGGAATCATTGTACTGGTGCAATCAACCATATAGTAGAAATACAAGAAAATCAAAAACCAAAATTTCACTCAACAAAGTAAAAGTTTGATAACATTCAGAGAATAACTTCCAGTGTCACAAGAAAGTCATACATATAGATAGAAACCATGCCTACAGGCAATGGTATACACAATGAATAGAGATCAGGATATGAAAATTAAAATCCTAGGACGCCAAAACCTATGTCTTTTCCATCGGTTATTGTCTACATCACATCTTCACTCTTGGTGCATGACCTAAGGAAGGGATGTAGAACCACAAAAATGGGAAAAACCCAAAGTGAAATAAAATAAATGTATCCCAAAAAAAAATACTAACATCATAATTCATACGATATAGGGTAGCTTGTGGTGTTTCCAGCCTACAGGCCCTGTTCATACAGATAATCGCCCAACCTCTCAACAACCATGTTGCACTGCCCTGGATTAACAGGCTCTTCATAGATTCCAAATACCAGAGCTTGAGTAGTCTTCTTGATACAGGCACCTCCAGGTCCCTGTTAACACAGTCAGAATATTTGAGTATGCTTTCCACAACAATTTTAGCCTTCAAATAAGTAATACTGCTAGAACACAAAGTTTGCATGAAAATCGAACTGCTACGAAAAAAACTAAGCAAAACTCTGTAACTTGTAAGTTGTGAGCTGTCTTCAAGACCAGGATGATTTTATTAAGACTTTTCTCAAAGACATTCTTCTTTCATCCTATGAGTGGACTGTGGTGGTTTCTACTTTCTACAACAACCTTGGCCTCAAACGTGCACTAACCACGCACTTTGCTACAATGCTATGGAAGTGTAGCAAGATTGAACATTAACACCTTCTCACATGGGGGGTTGCTTACCCCTACCAATAGGTGGATTATAATAATCCATGTGAGAGGTGACGTTCAATTCAAATATCACTGGGTGGCGCCATCTCATTTTGCGACACTAAATCAGTCGAGAAAAGAGGCAGCAAAACTAAAGCAGGGAATTTTACCTTCTTCCCACGGATGACGGCACCAGCTTCTCCCTGAATGACCATGTACTTTGCTCCTCCAAGGAACATACCTGTTGGGGCCAAGGTATTTGGTTCGTCGAACTCCTTCATGATTGCAGTGACCTCTTCTGGTTTTAGCTGGAGATGGTACATCTTTTAGTGAGTTTCACTTACAAGAATTCAAAAAATTGTTGCAATGTTGAGATGCTTTCACAGTCATGGTAGTGACACTATAACGAGTATAATTATTTGTGCATTTATTTGAAAAAAAAAGTTGGAGAAAAACTCAATATCATAAATCCTGAAATGATTACCACTCATTTCATTTGATCGAGGTCCTCTATAGGGATGCACATTGCACAAGTTAATTGTGGGTGATACTTTTATGTCTTGACCGTTACCATGAGTATCATATTAGGAATAAGCTCACATTAGGATCTTGGCAAACAAACGACATCTATGATTTTCTTGCAAACATTAGCAATTTTGATTTAAGTTTATTTGTTTGTCTGAAGAAAATCTTCAAAGAAAATGTAGCGTGAAAGTCAAGAAGCCAACTATGTAAAATTGCCTGCGCAGTTGGCATCCTTGATAAACAATCTCTATGACATATACAAAGATCTCATGATGCACTAATAAACTCATTGAATCCTTGCTCTTAAGATACGGACTATCAGAAAAAAAAAAAAAAAATCTTTTATTGTGCCTATGACAATGATACGAACTTATATGAATATGAGGATTAGATCATGTTGAATAGGAAATATCCAAACGATCAGTAAAGTTCATCAAATAACTCCCATTGACTAGAACTTTTGTAATTTTATAATTGTACGCGATAACGAGAATAACCTATAATGATCACGGCTGGCTCGATCATTAGAGCCATTTACAAAACAAATACTTTTTTTTTTTGACAAAGAACAAATACTTTCGAAAAGGAGGATTATCTTCCATTTATTAACCAATGGTTCAAGGTGTATAACATGCATGATCAACGTATGTCTCTCTTATTTCCTAAAAGGCAATCTTGGATGGCATTCAACCAACGAAGGATGTAATGCAGATGGCAAAGGGATTTCTCCTAAGTATAGGGGATTTTGTAATGTCATTTATTATAGATGTCGTAGGGAATTCTCTTATATCATTCATTATAGATGCCGTATGACATTTCATTCGCAATAATACTATGATAATCTCCTACGATTGTAGAATCATAGATAGAGCGAGGAGTAAACCTGAGGGAAGTTGGCGCTTTGAGCCCAGACGCTACCGTCATGGCCGAGGATAGCAGCAGCAGCGAGCTGGTGGCCGGTGCCATCGATGTCACACATCAAGTGGTCATCTACGTAAGTTTGCCACGACATGGTGTTTGTATAGGTTTTGCTTTGTTTCTCTCTTTTTTCCTCTCTAGGTTGGTTGATAACAAAGAATGAGTTGATTTATTCAATGAGATTGCAAGGGAGGAATGTTAGGGGGAGATGATCACAGCTCATAAATAGGAAGAAAGAGAAAAGGACATCCTCAAATAATGAACGTAACACCCCATTATATGATCATTGCCATAACTAACTATCTCGTTGATTTCCAACTTGGATTCAATTAGTGCCATTCACGTCCTCCTTTTTTTAAGGGTGGCCTTCTTCCCTCCTCCCTCTCTTTTCTCTTCTTCCCTAGCTTCCACATGTTACATCTTCCGCTATGTACATCGATACGTTCTAATATAGTACTAGTTTTTGACCCCCAAGATGTTCTAGATTTTGTAACATATTTTACCCTTTTTAGTAGTTATAGTATTGAAAGAAAAGATGCGTAGTTTTGGTTGTATTTTCAGTATAGAATATTGAAGTTTCAAAGATAATAATAATATGTTTCATTAATACATATAAATTACTTTGTGAAATGGTTATACATATTTGCACGTACAATGTACATCGTAAGAACGGCTTTTGATAGTGTTGTAAAGATATATAGATAGATTTGGTACTAGCCACTTTGGTACTAGTGTACAATAATACAATGTGTGTGCATGGCATAAACTGTGATCTAGAAAGTAATACGCAGAAGCCAAACCATGATGATTTAATGTTTTACCACTCCCGACGAAGAGAGTATAAGAAAAGTTTAGTATGTTATTAAATCAACATACAAATTAATAAAACATGTAAATGTGAAATTTTAGTTTTTGATTCATTGTCACCACTGTTTATCTTAGTCTAAACTCTAGAGTTAGCAACACATTATTACGATTTTCCGTTTTTCATCTTTTGGTCCCAAATTATTTTTGCTAGTTTTAAAACCTGTAATTCCTACCATTTAACTTTTTTGATGTGACTATAATAGTATAATGCATACCACGGTTCTAAGATAAACTATGGAAGACTCAATCCAAGCAGTTGAAAACAATACATAAAACTATACGAGAAAACAAAATAGTCAGTATTGAATGAGAAATAAAGATGTTTTTTTAAAGCTATGACTCACGTCACTGATTATATTTCCAATTCATTATTTCTCCTCTCATATCAGGAGTTTTAAATCTCTAAAAATCATGTTTTATTCACTTATTATGGGAGTATAAATAGCCTTAATCAAAACTTTTGTTTTCTTAATATCCTTTCAACCATCACCAATTACATAAGCATATTTGATGTCTTTTTTATTACATAATAGTATCCAGTTCAATGGATAAATACTATGAACCATCGTCCATCATTAGTATACTTATATTAATAAATTAAATTGCTAACAATCATAAATGAACTTGATTGATGGATGAGTATGTCGATGACGTCATATTTGAACAATAAAATTTTGTAAAAGATGCTTAATATTTAGTAAATTATTAAAAAAGAATGTAAGGAAACATATTCGTACACCCATTTTATCTATATCCACACGGACCACACCCTTGGTGATAATTAGTTCGGCAACACAAATTTTATCATGTGGTTTATCATATGTCACATGGTGTGATTATAGACAAAACTCAAAAGGTATGAAAATAATCACTTTCAAAATATAATTCTTACTTCTCGATTAAAATAATATCATTAAACTTATATTGATGAAAATATTGAAGTAAGCCTATATGTTAGGGTATTTTTAGTATAAGCATAAATGGTATTGACATATAGTAAAAGTTTTTGTGTTGGTTCACGTGTTAGATAAGATTATTTTCTAATAATATAGTAATCTTTCACAAAAATCAATAATTTTAATCTAATATGTGTATCATCAAGACTCTGATTACTATATCTTAATATATAAAATAATCATTTCCTAGAAAAAGGAGAAGGCAAGTGTAAACGCCAAGCTAATCAAAACAAAATTCTATTTTATGTAAACAAAAATAGTAGATATATAAAGGGAGTCAATAAGCTGTAAAAATATAACGCTATAAAGGTGATTGAAGAAAGGGCAAGATGTAGTCAGTAGCTATCATCATTAGTAAGCAATGAGCCACATCTCTGTGCTTTGATCAAACCAAATCATGGGTGAATCAGTCACCACTTTCCACCACATAGCATTGCATAAAGTAGTATCTCCGTACAAATCAACACACGATCTTGTATAATTTTTATTCATGCTTTGGTCACACCCTAATCAACCTCGAGTTGAACCACCAACCTTGAACTTCAGACTTCCATAATTTAACACAATAAGATGAATCAAAGCCACAAAAGGGAAAGACAACATGTGGCAAAAAAAAGCAAGATAAAGGATATAAAAAAACTCTTTTCATTGCCATGAATGCTTTATATATCTATCAGCTGTTAGTTTGATTAACTGTACCAAATCCACATTAAGTGAGACATCAATCTCAGAAGATTTCTAAAACTATCGCATGTCCATTCCCCCCATATGACTGTCATCACTTATACAATGAACAACCCACTGTTAACAGCCAAACGAGCACCATCTCCTGTCCTGTTCTGAGGAAGCTTCGAATCAAAAGGTATGTATGTTCAGCAAGTTCTGTTCAGTCACTGAGGCGGTAGGCCCTCCCTCTGAAAGCTGGATTTCTCTCCGGCTGGGCAGGGGCAGCCCCAGCAGCAGTAGCAGCACCACCAGCACGATAGGGTGCAGGGGCTCCAAGTCTCCACCTTGCAACTATCTTATGCCTGTAGAAAACAAGTTAAGGAAATTTGTCGACGAAAACTTGAATCATACGTGACCAGGAATCAATACTTCGGTGAAAACTTAAACTATGGCTCTAGAGCTGCACAGCAGTTCATTTGATGACATTATGCGCTGGATTAGCGAACCTCCTAGGAAGGCCTTGTATGGAAGCCTAAAAATTGATGTCCAGGGCGTAACCCATTTAGGCAGGAGCGCAGTAGTTCTAGAGTAAGACTGACTGCAAGCTTAAACACCTAGGCAAGCAATGGAGAAAGTGCATGAGAGGATATCCTCAATGAACTCATGTCTGCATTCACCAACTTATCCACTCTAAGATCTGACACAAACAGGAAAGGTAGCAGGATAGAAAAAGGGATCCGATTGCTCCTCCATAGCTTGGTAAAAGCAATCTCACATAAATTGATTTAGTCCATTCTAGCAAAGACTAACATAAAGGATACACCCATCTAGGAGTCTTCAAAATATTACTTCCGCCAGCAAGAGGATGCAGCACAGTCAAGAAGTAATAAAGATGTCCGGCAATAATTCCCATAAGGTCTGGCAAAATAGGGGAGCCAAAAATAACATCCAATCCAAGCATTGCCCAAGGCAGATAAAATGCCTGCAGGTCAGGAAAAATGTCAACAAGGAACATGTCTTCTAAATTCGTAAAACCATGAAGTAGATAAGTATGCAGAAATCACTCGAAGTTCCACATACCTTAAGGGTGAAAAGGCCATATATATTGATATTGGCAGTAGGAAATTCCCTACTCCATACATAAAGAAGCATGAAAACCTGTGATATTCCAAGGAACGGCGAATACAAGTATGGGATAGCTGATAATGCCTGTGAAGAACAGAGAATGAGTAATATCAGTTAAGTTCAAGAGTTCAGACAAAAAACCCTGAACTGCAGGAAGGGGGGGGGGGGGGGGGANNATATTCAATGGGTGGGGGGAAGAGTACCATAAACTTAGTTTCTACTAGGTACTACTGGGCACTACCCATGAAACAAGTTTCACAGCCTGAAAACCATCCTGCCGTTTGGGTGGAAAAGTTTGATAATTTCACTTATGCAGGAACTTCTAGAACTCCACCCACTTAAACTCTATGTTTGCTTTTTATATAGAAATAAGAACGGAACTTCTAGATTCCAGGGATTCCACACCCGTCAAACTTTCTTTTGGAATAAGTAGGTGTCGCATGCAGAATCTTTTGTATTTGTTCTTTGTGGAAGTTCTCCCCCTAAAAAGTATTATTGAAACCAAGAATTCAAAATTAATGGACTTTGAACACCTACTTCTTTGTAATTTTGAAATACTATGAACGCTGGCACTATGAAAAATGCAGGAAAAGGTCACAAATTGCATCATTTTCCATCTTGGATGGAAAATATGCAGTCACGTATGAAAAGGATTACTAGAAAAAGACTAAATTAGAGGGATTGCAATTAACTGGTACAAACACCAACTTGATTACTAATTCCTCTGTTGTAAAACAATTAGTAATCACTTACATATAAAGATAATTAACATCCTCTGTGAGAAAATCTGACAAAGACGCCCCCGGACATCGTAATATAGCAGTAAAATCGACACCTGGTATAGTAAATGAACCAGAATGCAGAAGTTCCCTCGGCAAGGAGCCAGATTGGTAAGCACCACCTTAGTTTTGTTAAAAAGTTCGGATGTTCAAGTGGTTACAGCTCTACACCAACCCATGAGGTTTTGGGGTCTAAATACACGAGTCATGGTTGGGTAGTACTACTCGAAGTACGACAATTGTCTACCCACTCCCCCACCACCCCAATTCCACCCTCCTCGGTGCCTAAAAGAGAGTACGAGGGCTGGGGCACCAGGCTATGTACTATACTTCCTTACCCAACTATAACAGTATAACATGAATCCTACATAACAAGGCAAATTCAGGGCCAGAATAAAAGAAAGACAAAAAATCCACATACCAGCAAGGTCAATGACCCAAAAATCATCATCCACAAGAAATCTGCTGTTCGCCTCTGGAATGGTCCCTGCTCTAGTTGAACTCCATATCTTGCTCTGTTACATAAAGCACCAGGAAACCAAGTCTTTATAAAATGTTGAAGGCTATGGACTACTAAAAAGTGGAAGTTCAAAAGAGAAGTTTATGATTTGGTAGAACACAGCAGCATAACTAAAAAGGACTTTATTACCATTACAAAGCAAAGAATAAGACAGACTTCAAAAGTGGCACCAAAGAAACAATAACACAAGGCATTGCAAAATTTGCATCTACATTCCAAGAGGCCAAAAATTGACCAGGAAAAAACAACCCAGACAAATTGCTTGCCCTTCTGTTTGTCCATCACATTCATGTCTATGAAAAAAAAAATCCACATAGTCACTGGGTATGCATCAACCACTAATTAGGTCTATTCATAATGTAGGTATTCTGTCTCTTTACAGTATTGCAGTATTCTGTCTCTATACCTACAGTTCAAAGACTGAAGAAAACGGGTAGAAACTGCAGAAGGCAAACACATCTTGGTGAAAAGCTTGATTGAAGAGGTTTTCATCTTGTATTGCCTCCAAACTCTTACCAAGCAGAAGTCATATGCGTACCACGAAGGTACAATCTTAAGATTACTTAATGCTGAATTAAATGTACATCTTTCAGAATAAAAGGACCACATACAGATTTCCAGCAACTATAGTCACAATCCAACCAAAAAATGCTAGACCTTGGCTACAACTATTGTCCCTTATTCTTGTGCTTTATATAATACAAGACACTGCAGTCTATAGAGATGTGTAGTACACTATAGAAGCCTAGTAGGCAAACACATGCTTAATATTACTTAATTGAATAAATTTTTATGGCGTTCCGGCTTCTACCTCATATACTAGATAAAACATAATTATGATGCTTTAAGACACATGCTCAATAATATCAAAACTTGGCTCCTATTGAGCTCCAACTCCTGGACTGACCCTCACAAAACAAACAAAATGACTCCTGGACGTCTTACATAATACTCCCTTCGTCCCACCCATTTCCGTTATAGAGTGTCCTATTCATTTTGCTCCATTTTCCTTTTTGGTATGCTTTTCACTTCAAAAATTTCAATAGTGTTACTCCTTTTCACTACTCACCCCACTAGTTTCTGAACATAGCCCACCACCTCACTCACACAACTTGCCTTTAGGGGCGCACCGCACCCATATGGAGCAAAATGAGTGGGACGGAGGGAGTACGCTTATCACAACAACACGATTTTCAACTGTAGAAATATAGGATGACATTGCTTAAGTCTACAGGAAACTGAAGGCCAAGACTCGTAATCATTGGATACACTTGTCCTGGATTCATGCATCTATTCTATTTTGATATTGGAATAGATAAAATGTCAATATACGAAAATTGCCTCATTGGATACACATGGCAAGAATTTTAAGAGCATAATATATGAAAAGTAAGGTTCTAACAAGATATGCTTTCCAGTAACATTGAATTATGGACAGTAAGACCCCCTATCAGAGCCCAGAAACAAAGGAAGAAACCAAATTATAAGTATTATACTAAATTAATATTAATAATAATAGTGGTATAGTAACACTTCCGTAAGACCGTTGGATCATTGCTTAAGGTCAGACATGTGAGCTTTTAAGATATAAGGGTGAGCTTTGAGGTATCGACGTCAGTTTTCGAAATCTTGAAATGAGATCTTATTTTAAAAACGCACGTAAAAACCTGAAAAGCTCATGTGAAACAATTTTTAGCTCATAAGTGTGACCATAATTCCATCTCATACAAGTTTTTGTGAAAACAACAACAATAATGGAGGAGGAGGAGGAGGAGAAGGAGATAGAGGAGATGATGATGATGACACGACGTTAACACATAACTAAGAGTAATTTTGCTATAAAACCATCAAAGAAAAACTCACATCATTAACAGGCGTATTCCAAAGTTGATTGAAAAACCTCCAAGGAAAAAGAAGTTTGTAAACAGCCGCCACACCTGGATACCAATATACAATATCAGGAATTTGTAAAAGAAAAGGTGAACAAGTCCCTAGCAACAAAAGGAAAAGTAGTTTGAAGGTGCTTTTGCATGTAAACTAACAAGGAAGTAGTGAAGTAATAACTGCTGCTCACAATTCACAGCAAGCATTCTCATCACATAAGGCGTGTACCATAAACAAACGACAGCAGGTAGAACACAAAGTTTTGTAAGGAGCATGCTTGTCAACTTTTGGATCCATAGGATTAGTAGAAAGCCCTGGATTAGTAATGCAAGCCATCTAAAAGCAACTCCTAAATGATATGATTATTTCCCATGTACCAGACGCCATTCATGTCTTGGATATAACTTAACACAAACTTACATAAAAACTTTGTCAAATGATAAAGTCTCATTTGTCTCATGTATGGTTCACTGGAAACTTTTACACATTTTATTTTGTCTAGCATTCACAAAATGCCTCTGACAGTTAGGAGTTGGACAACGTCTCAATTATATTCATTTCTTAGCAATACCATCAAAAAATTTACATAATAGAGTTCAGAAAAGATGAGAATCAAATACACAAACAAAGGAGTCCCCAATATGCTTAATATAATTTTCTATAAATATCAATTGAAAATGAAATTAAAAAAGCAAGAAAGAACAAGTTAATAATAATTAAAAAAAAAGTTAATTCCCTCCACTACATGCATAAGCCATATGGCGCTCATGCCAAACAAAATGCAAACAGCTTTGCTTTTCTCAAATAGCAAATATACTGGATAGGTAACTCAAGTAACAATAACAAATTTGGCATTTTAGGCATTTCTTAGATGCCTTCTTGTCCAGAAAGTTGGAGAACTTTACTTTCTTTTGCTTGTTCTATTTCACTTGCCAAACTACAACTTCAGAAATGGGTGGGACTGTGGGAGTGCTCCAATAATAGCATTTTATCCTACCTTTTGATTCTCTGTCTTGGAGGAGTCTATGGAACTTGATGCATAAGAGAAACTGATAAAAGTGTGGACCTTACCTGGAACTTCTTGAAAACCACTCCATATATCAATGCAATATGATAAGGATTGATCAGGCCCAGTTGAAATGCTGCAGTGAAAGCCAGACACAGCGTTCCATAACCCTTGCTTATTGGAGGGAGTCCATTATACCACCTAATATAAACATGAAGGTCAAAGTACTTAGCACAAACTGCTACAAAATGTAAACTTGTCAAACGGAGGAATTTAAGGCAAATCCATAAGGTTGCTAAAAGCAAGCATGCCTAGCAATGATTCATCGATGACCTAAGAAGGATCTAAATGTGTAGCGAGGAACGTCAGTAGGTAGCGAGGAACGACAGTAGGATTTTCAAGAAATTCTAATAAATAGTTTTACTATCTAAAAAATAACTTATTTTACAAGGAAGCACTGAGATGAGCTCAAAATGACATTACATTAACTTCCTAAGTTTCTCCACTTCACTACTGGACAATGTTTGACCTGTAACAAAAAGAGTAAAAGACAATGGACTAAGTCATGTCTAAACAAACTTTCCTGTAATTCATATTAGCTGTGGAGTACTAGACTGTCGAATGCCTTTCAGATCAAGGGTCTTGTACGTGTAGGCGACGGGAAGTGTTAATATATTCCTCCCCACCACCCCCCTTCCCCTCCAAGGTAGAAGCTTCCTAAGAGGGCTTGGCATATGAAGTAGTGCCATACAAGCAAACATAAATCAAAGTTCAGAAACATATGAGCTACTATTTTTTGTTTTGAGTAGGTAAAGCAAACAAGGTAGTATGTATTCCGTTGTAAGCGTGGTTAACGTCCATGCAACCTTTAGCCCTAACCAGTTTATCTCAGTAGACCCTGAAAAATTGAGCAAACATGCACAAGAGGAAGCAGCAAATTTTGTTGATTGAATCTAGCAATGGGAAAGTAAAGAGTCCTAAAGTCCTAACAATGAATGGTTCACCTTTTACACAGTCAATTCAAGTTAAAGCAATTAATCTGTCTTAAGAGACACTTTTATCAATTCACCGACGAAAATATAAGTCAGAGCTTTTCTTAACCTTAATGACTTCTCTTTAAATAGAGATGCTCCCTAGTCCCTCCACTTAGACAAAACATTCATTCTTAAATGCATAGATGTTTTAAATATATCCTACACACGCTTGGGATGAGGGTAATGATATAGGACCATTGGGATAACATAAGCAAGTGATGCATAGGTGTGAGTGGTGCATGTAAAGGAGAGGTAATGGAATGGAATAACATATCACACTTTCGGATATGTGAGGAACTGTTACCCCCTCATTTTAAGAAGAATCACCTGCCCTCCCTCCTTTCTCCTTCATGAAGTACTAACCGCCACATCAACCACCACCGCGGAGCCACCTATATATATTTTCCTTAATTTTATCACCTATTACCTCACAGCGCTCCTCCCCCCTCCATATCCAGAACTCTCATTTCAAGCATGCCCAAAGGCTATCAAGCAATTATATGACGCTCAGTCGCTCACTACCAGAAAAAGCTGACATTTCTACTTCGAGGAAGCCCTAAAACAACCAACTAACAAGAACCTTTATCATTCAGACAGGAAAGACAAACTTCTGCTAAAATACTAATCTAACGCAGGTGGGAACAACTTCTCCGCCTGTATCAGACAGGGGAGTTTACAAACAGGAAAGTCCAGAATGTAGGTGAACTGTGAACATCTGAGAAACTGTGAGCAAATCTTATAGTTTGTCATGTTTTTCCGAAGTGAATTTTAGATTGTCATAAATATATCTTACTCCTATGATTTATGTAATATTTGTTTCTACCAATAGATCCTCAACAAAAACATGTAAAAACTTTGCTAAATCTCCGAAATTAGACCAAATTGGCAACATCATCCTAGACTCACATAAAAAGTTGCAGAAACCCTCTGCAATTTTTTTTTTTTTTATTTAACAAGAATACCTTACTACCAAATCCACCTATCAAAACTTTCAGAGCTCATACGAATCATCAAAATCCACTGCCTCTCTTACTAAACCTAAATACTGATAAGAACCATCAAAATTCACTGCCTTTTCTACAGTACTAACTAAACCTAAAGACTCACAAGAACCTCACGGTTTGTTTGGTTTGACAATGAGGGAAATTAGAGAAAAATTTAAGAGCAAATTCATTATGTTAAAGAGAAGATAATTATCCCTTTCAATACAAGAAATGCCAAATTTTTCCGTCTTTTTCTTCCTTTCCTTCCTACCTTCATCGTCCTCCTCTCTCCTTCCTCTTTCTCTCAATTTATTTCTCAAAATCTATTTTTCCTTGCATTTTTTCCATGAAAAACTATTTTCAAGTGAAATTATATTCCTCCAAACCAAACAAAGGCTTATTCTTTCAGTTAAACCAAACTCATCAGCCATTCATAATCACATAGCATCCTCAAGAACCCACGAACCGCTCAATACTCATACAACCCATTCAATTTTTTCACATTCCTTGAACACCAACTAGAATTCAGATAACAAGCGATAACTCAGTTGGTTAGAGCTCTTGTACCCCAATCATGAGGTCAGAATTACGATTCTCACCCGCCATAGCACCCTCAAACAACCCAAAAATATTATCAACACTCATACACCCTATTGAATTTTTCACAATTCTACAACACCAACTCGATTCGGACGACAATGGAAAACTCAATTGTCGAGAGCTCTTTTACCCCAATCACGAGGTCAGAAGTTCAATTCTCAACCGCCATTAAAGTATCACATAGCACCCTCAAACAACCCACAAAATTATCAACACTCATACAACCTATTCAATTTTTTCACATTTCTTCAACACCAACTAGATTCGGACGACAATGGATAACTCAATTGGTTAGAGCTCTTTTACCCCAATCACGAGGTCAGAAGTTCGATTCTCATCAACGACTATGTACGCTCGTTCAAACCAACAACAACGAAACACCAACTAGATTCAACAAAACTAAATTCAGACAAAATGCACTAATATAATAACATCCCACAATTACTTATCATCATTAAAGATCACTTCTTTACAGTCCACTATCAACAACAACATCACACCATATAATCAAGCAATCTATACCCCAAAATAAAAACTACCCACATATATTAACTAATCAACAATGCCATCACGCATAAAAAAACACAATTTGCATCAAAAATCATGAATCATATAAATAAAAAAATAGAGAAAAGGGTTTTACTCTTGAGGTGAAGACATTGAATATGACCCAAAACTTCGAAATTTTCAAGAATTAAGTGAAACCCAATTCGTATAACTTAGCTCTTAAGCTGAAAATATGTTAGTTATAAGAAAATTTTTGTAAACCCAGAAACTTCTTGGTAGTGTAGTGTGTATGGAAGACTTTGTATGGGTTGACGACCCAAAGTTTATGTTATAGACTTTGGGCTTCTAATATTCTTGGACCCATGTCGTTATCTTTTGTGCGCTTTGGATAAATTATTGGGTAATAGATTACAACCACGTACACCAAATCACCAATTAATGGTGTTGTTACTAATGTGATAAACTCTTATTCAAGTGGCATATGTCTCGAGTAAATATCTCTCTCACAGTCGTCAATGAAAGGGTTTAAACTTAAAAACCCAATTAAGTACGAAGTATTGCATTTCGTGTTTGGTTCGAAGGAAGTTGTATAATACGTAGTAGCATATATGAACTGAACCTCGTAGCCGCAAATTATATTTGGAACTAGATTCATGATGTATTGAGCGATTTAGGTACAAAAGTGATGTTATATATTCTTTGTAGTGTCTCTATTAAGTAGCGTATGTGATTCATTAGTATACATATATAATGCACCACGACAACAAAATAAATAAATAAACAAGAAATTTAATAGAACTTGTTTATCCTATAATAGAAAATTATGTTTTGCCGTCCATAAACTATCCTACATAATTAGATACTACAATTACAATCCAACTTATGACCCTAAACGATTGCATACAATTTTTCTTTAGAGACTAAAAAATATATCTATATATAGTATATTGGGATTGATGTATTGGCCTAAAGACTTGGGTTGTAAGAGTGTAAGACCCTAATTCTTATATTGTGGACGTATGTCCACTATTTAGGTGGGCTCTCACCTCTTTAAAGGGAAAAAAGAAAGTTATAAAACTGAAAATAAAAAACTACCAAAAATCTTACTATTTCACCCCACTTTTTCTCTAAGAGGTCCACATCTTAATACGGACATGAGTCCACAATATAATTTGCGGTAAGCTCCTTGTGAAATTGACATCGAAAAGGGTTTCAAATTGATTATGACAAATTGACAACCTGTAGCTTACTCTTCGTTTTGCCTAGCATGGTATTGACTTTATAAAGTTCATACGAGTACGTGAAACAAATTTAGGAGTTGACCCAAAGTCATGCATGATGAGCAAAGGAACGTACAATTCACTCTCTCTCGCGCTCTCCTATTGATTTCAATACATACGAGTGTACGACTTTTAAATACTTCCATTGCAAACATGTCTCTGCGTGACTGCGTCATTATATATCATCATCAGCATATCACAAGTTATCCTTGATCAGTGTCCCAGAAATACAAAAGAATTCGATCTAGATGACTATGGAGTAAAGCAATGTGATGTCGCCTATGATTTCAGAGACATGGCAAACTACACTAATCTCTAATCAACTTAAAAAGTTATATGATGAAAATAGGCTGTCTTGAAGAACTATTATGAGATCAGATAATCATAAAACCAACAAATTAGCAATGACAACAGGCGTGGTAGTCTGGTGAATCATTCTTTAATTGGTGTGTAGTGAATTACTTGTAATTATCAGTTAAACTGTCAAGTTCCAGTAAATAGTTTGGTTTGTGTACGCTTATTGATGTTTTGTCCCTGTCGCGAAAATGGTGCCAGACTGCTACTGATTTTTGGACATGCTCTATGGTATTGGTGGGTCCACTCAATTTGGGGGGTGGAGTGAACGATCTTGGCTAGCTTTTGCATACATATGGGCCCAATTGGCCCAATTCGCACTTTCCCTCCAGCGTGACAATACATGTTGCGACTTGCGACAACCTTACTGAGGTAGTGAGGTGGTCAAGTACCTCAAATCCCAAGTGGGATTGGAGAGAGAAGCAAACACAAATTGAGAGGCTAAAGCTAGAAGATTGCAACACATTTTTTTCCTTCCAGTTAGAAGAATTTTGGTAGAATGTCGACAAAGAAAAAAATCATAATTCTATCGTTTTAGCAGTGTCAGCGGTTACTAAAGCCACTTGTTGTAGGCCTAAGGCTATTTAGACCATAAACGGTAAATTTAAAGCACTAAATTAGCTTTGGTTGGTTGGTAGATCGATACTATGATTAAATTACCATGTTTAGTCCAATGTCATGGGTTCGAACCTCATAATTCTATTTTTTAAAATCCTTGTATAAAAATGAAGTTGGCTTGAAGCCTCCAATAGTATTGAGCCACCACTGTGTATTAGGTGGTAAGCTTGACACCACAAGAAGATATGCTTCTCAATCAGAAAGAGCAAAGGAATAATCTTGATTAGTCAAAAATCATGTAACTCCATTAGCCTCTCAATAACCGTGATAAAAACAAGGTCAAGATTGAGAAACTTTAGCCTGACATCCGAAATGATCGATCAACTTCTCGATGAACTCTTCTAAATTCTTTTAATTCGAACACTAATGACTGGAAAAGTTGTTACGTTTTATGATAACAAAAGTTGTAAAATTTTACAGTTAATACGCCCGAATTGAATTTACACAAATGTCATGACACCATAGTTATAAAAAATCCTAATATAAATAAATAGAATTGGACTCATACAACCGATCACTCAAGATTGTGTTTCGTTATTCATCCTTGTAGCATTTTATATTTTCCAATTCTTTTTAATATTGCAAGCTGAGTTTACAAATAATATAGTAATCGATGACGATGAGCCACATTCAAATGTACTCTGTACATAAATTTATTTCTCCATCCTATAAAATGTCCTATACCTCTATAATTGAATAATGGTTTAATCTCGGCAACGAGAAAACAAAGAATTAGGTGTATGAAAAAAGTCAATAATTGGCTAATATACTATATCAAGTACTCTTGTATGAGAAGTACTCTATAGGTGTGTGCAACCGCCAACCAGCTTAGCTAAGTAACTTGTTGGCTTTTTGCTATGCAAATCTATTAGCGTTGATACTGTAACTCAATTTCGGTGCACTATGATTATGAGTCTATGGTTGAAAACTATCACTCATAGGACTCTTGGGTTATAAATGTTGCTGAAAATAGGAAGAGATTTTTATTTGGATGGAATATATTGAATTAGGAGATTGTTTCTTTCATTATTTAGTTGGAAAGTGACTATGCATGTAAAACCATTTTACGTAAGAAAGCAATTCAAGAGCAATGGTACTGGACAGAACTCCAATCTTACCCCTACCGTAACAAGAGTTCCATCAGAGAAAATAACAAGAATATAGTTGCGACCGGATAAATTCTTACTTAGGAGTACATTTTGATTTTAATAGAAATATAGGATTAGTCACTTTGTTTAGTGTTCAGTGAACCAATTGCCATAGGACAAAGAGCTGGTTCTGACTCCTCAGATAATTTTAAGTCTGTGATCTTGATGCACTTGAAACCAAACATGTTGTATGTTCGAAGACAGCCTTGACTACCAATAAACTATCCGTGCACAACTGCAGATAATCCAACTTTGTTCATTAAAGTTGAGAGAGCCAGCATTTGGCACAAAAGTTAAAGCTTTGCAATAGAACCCAACTACACCTACCAATCTGATAACCTTAAAATAAAAAAAAATAAAAAATTATCATAATAGTAGTACTAATAACAGAAAAAAGGATTATGCCAGGGACTCAATTACAGGTCACTTTTGTAAAGGATCTTCTAACTTGATTCAGAAGATTGTAGGTTTATATTTTATTCTTTCGTACAATTTTTTTTGTATTACTCTATTATCATTGTTATTCATTTATCATGATCACTACTTAATCTAAATCTTACTAAACGACACAGTCCATACTCGGATACTCCACTCTGACAGGCGCCGCATTGACAACCAAGCAAAGTTGCCGGGGATTAGATGATGTCAAACAATTGCCAAGTCAGAACTCCAAAGAGTTGCTTATCAGTTATCACTACTTCAGTACTTCGACCCGGCCTTAGCCTTGAGGATAATATACAATTACTCTACATATTGAACCCTCACGAGTCAAATTTTTTTTTTTTTTGGGTTCAAAAAAAGTACACAAATTCGCAATAAGAATCGAATCCGCATCTTGTATTTGTGTTTAAAAAGTGAAAATTACACTATGGTACCAAACACTGATTATTAGAGTTAACCACTTAGAGAAGTTTTTATGGCTACTACGTACATAACGATCATGTCATGCTCGGTCGTCCACGATCAATCTGATTAATTCAATTTAATTTTCAAAAGAGCCATAATTTAATTCACAAGTTAAACTCTTAAGAGTTGGCAAATTAGCTAGTTTGATTTTATTGAACAACTAAACCTGACCTATATTAAAAAGTTACTAAATTCAAATGTAAAATATTCATATGTGTAATGGTTCTTGGACCCTATGTAAGATATTAAAATTCAAAACATGCATATATATATGACTAATGCAATCACCCTATCAAAATACATTTAAAGAAGAAAGTATATATCAAAATTCATGAAAAGAAATTTTGCGCTTGAATATGGTAAACCAAATGTAAACATAAACGTAAATTATATAAAGAGTATATAATTCAAAATTACAACATAATTGACTAAAGTCGACCCAAAAATGGTCAAGTACATTTTATGCATATGGTCTGCAAGAGCTTTGTTATGAATCAGGGGTATTGAGGGTATTATAACCACTGAAAGAAATAAAGTAAATCTAAGGATGATTTCTAACGCAAATTGACAACCTCTACTATAGTATGCCAAGGTTTTCGGGAATTCTAAATAATGGAAGGAATTGAGAAAATGATCCCTAATAGAGAGAAATCATGAACTTGAAATTTAATCTTAAACTTGTGGTTTCACCAAGAGCATATCATTAAAAAAACTACAATATAGGCCATGTTGAAGGTTTTTTGGACCAATTTATTCAAACATTGTCTGGTACATTGAGTATCCTTTTTTTTTGGGGTGGGGGGGGGGGGGGATAGGAGGTGGAAGAGGATAAACAAAACACAAATTTCTACCATCGTGAGGAAGGACGCCTTTTGTATACTCTTGATAGGGTGCCTTTTTCTAGTGCCGGCTCAAGGGTGAGGCGACTAAAGCCACTTGCTTTAGGTCTCAAGTTGAAACTACTATATAAACTTTAAGATGTAAATGTAAAGCATTAAGTTGGCTTTGGTAAGTT